>OU898280.1:42036179-42290513 GCA_918026665.1 Diabrotica balteata
AATACTTCGTACTAAACGTTTTATAAATATATGTTTTTGTCTTTATATTTAGATGTCTATCCCACCATAGTTAAGTTGTCGGATTGCTGTTCTTGTTTGTCCTAATCTTTGCGTAATTTCTTCCTCTGTTGTTGTCTTTTTCGTGATTATAAACCCCAAGTAGGTATTTTGAATTTGTCCTCTTCTTTGATTGTTACGTTGTCATCAATCTGTAGATCTTCTATGTCTTCTTCACTTGTAGATAGGTACTCTGTTTTCACGAGGTTAATATCTACGCCAGCCTTGGTATATCATTATTGTAGTTTCTTCTTCATGTAGCTGAGGTCGTCTTCATCTTGTGCAATCACTACTTGATCGTCTGCAAAGCTTAAAGTATATAGGTATTCGTTCTGTACTGGTACTACCATGCCTTCGTATTTTCTTTTCCATGTAGTCAAGGCTTTTTCTAAGTATCTTTTGAATAGGGTTGGAGGTGTAGAACAAACCTGCAGGGGCCCTTTTGTTGTGTTGAAGTCTCTTATGATTCTTGTTTCCACTTTAATGGATAATTTATTTTCTTTATACACAACTTTTGTAGCTTCTATGAGTTCCATCTGTATTTCTAATTTGTACATTGCCTCCCATAGTTCTGACCTTGATACTGAGTCATAAGCCTTTCTCAGGTCCACAAATGCCAAATGTATGTCTCTATTTTTTGTTTTTTCCTTTTCCAACGGTTGTTTCAGTGTATATACGTGGTCTATTTACGGTCGTTATGCTGCGCCAAATGTGAGTAACTGACAGTTGTTCTAAGCAATTATGAGAGCAGAGATATCATTCTACGTAATGTTTCCTTAAAGTAACGATTTAAATTTATTATTATTTATTATTAACATCTCAAATTCATAGTAATTATTCTAAATGGCATGTTTTAATCAGCATTTTTTTAATCAGATTAAAAAAACTGAGACCATTGTCCAATTTTAATTAAAAGAAAATCATTATTTTTTAAAAATATGTAACAAATTTTTGATGGACAAATTATAACATAAAAACTAAACAGAATATAGTGCTGATAGCTTTTTACTTCACTGAAAGTTAAAAAAATTACCTTTACTTATAAAATCCAAATCCTGGTGGAATTTAATGTTTTGCATTTTACCGCTCGTATGTAGTCCTAAGCATACCATTAAAGCACATTGTAAGACGCATTCTTTACAACATCTCGACAGCTAGATACAAAACAAAGAATTCGGCTACAATTTTCAATCCCCATCTCATTCGAAATAAATTTGTTGTAGAACTTTCCTGGGAGAACACAAATCGCTAGTAAACTTCATTCCGACTTCGAAAAAGTAGACCGCCGAAATTTTTAGGACAGTCATAGAAAATTTTAAAAGAACAATAATAAGAATTTTGTTCGTTATAAGGATAATAATATATTTAATACGTTATATTCACCCATTTTATTTAATTAATAAATCTGTATCAATAAAAATGAATTGCTAAAGTCTTTTTACGAGAAGCACTTCAGAATGACTGCACCAAATTAAACCATTCTTTTTTTGTTATAGGAGTTAGTATAAGAGAAGGTTTTTATAGAAGATAATTTTCAAAAAATTTTGCGGAAAGACCTGAATAAGAATTTTTCTGTCATTTTAAATGGAAATATGACTAATGGATGCAGCCATACTTAAGAATAGAATAGATAAGAATATGCGTTACTGAAAATTGTACAATTTTATAGAAAATGCTTACAAAAAGTCAAAAAAAATAACAATAACAATTAAAATTTACTAAAATTGCATAAATCGTCAATATCACAAAACAAAACAAAAATAAAGTATACCATATATTGCAAAATTTAACTGAATTGCCAATTGCATAATAAAACCTTCAGAGCTAGTTTACCAATAAGTTTAAGTTGCTGCATACCTAAATATATATATAAAAATACTTTAGTTGCTCGTATCTAATCGTACTGTAATTGCTTAGTGATTCGTTAAGAAACTCTTCGATTGAATAATATGGTCTTTCAGATAGATAGGCTTTTGTCAATTTACGGAACCCAAGAAAATGAGTTGTAGATTTGTTGATTGAAGTTGCAAAAGAAGATGGTTGTATAATTTTTTTGTCGAATATAATATGGATTTCTTTACTAACTCAGTGGATGGAATCGGTAAATACACATCAAAAGTTGAATTTCGGGTGGAGTAGTCATGATTAGGTCTTACTAGAAAAACATATAGGTGTTAACGAATTAAGCAAACAGGTTTTAGAATATATAAAGGGGAAAGAGTTAAAATTCCATGATTTTTAAAGTAGCTTTTGCAATATGTTATTTCACTGAGGCCAAAAAGATACCGCATTGCTATTTTTTTTATAATTTAAAAATAACATCAAATTGGGCAGCTGTATTATGACCCCAAAAAGGAAGGCCATATTGAAGGTATGACTTGAACAAAGAAAAATATGTTATTTTGGAAGATGCTAAATTAATTTCCTTCTAAACAGATCTTATTGCCTAGCAGGCTGAGGATAGTTTCTTGCTTAATATATCGATATGAAGGGACAATTGAAGGTTGCTGTCTATAAAAATACCAAGAAATTGTTTTTATAAAATAATGCTACAATCTTATCCACATAAAAAGAGTAAATTTAGAGTCGAATCAGGTTTTTAATTGAAGTAAATCAGAAGTTATAATTGCATGAAGAGTTGCAATGTTATTATTCTTCCAGGTAATACTGGTATCATCAGCAAAAAGAAAATTTCTTTAGGTTAGTAATGTCATTTATAAAGAGAAAAGTAGAATAAAGAAAAAGTGGAGAACCTCATACTGAACCTTGTGGTACTTCACATACAATGCTTTTGTGACCAGAGTCAGTATCACTTGTTTTAACCAGTTGTTTCCTATTCCTCAAGTAAGATTGGAACCAATTCAAAGAAATACCTCGAATTTAGTCGAAATTTAGTTTATTTAATCAAAATAATGTGATTTACATAATCAAATGTTTTGGCATGGTCTCAAAAACAGTGGTCCTGTAAAGATTATTGTTTAATGCTTGAAAGCCCTCATGCAGTACATAAAACATAGCGTCACTGGTACATTTATTAGATAAAAAGCCGAACTGACTGTGTGACAAAATGTTGTTTTTAACAAGAAAGTTCATATGTCGGGCTTTTATAAGTCTCTCAATAATTTTGATTATGACCGGTAGTAAGGCAATAGGTCTATAGTTGCAGACATTTGATTTTTTACCACCCTAATGAAGAAAAATAATAATGGCTGTTATTAGGCACACTGAAAATATACATTTTTCAAAGGAATCGCTAATTAATGAGACCAGGACTTCCAACACATTATTTGGGAGATTTAAGAAAATTTGTATGCATAGTCCATCAGTACTATGGGAAGATTTTTTTTAACTACTGATTGTTTGGATTAGTTCAGATTTATTAACTGGTCTTATAAAGAATGAATTCGAGACCTTTTTTGAATTAAGCAGATAGGAAATAGGACCTTGTGGTAAAATAGCTGATGTTATATTTTTACTTATATTAACGAAGTAGTCATTTCAATTTTCAGGGTTTGGAAGAGAAAATGTTTGGGCTGTATTAGTTTTATTTCGAAGCTCGTTTAATATGGACCAAGTTTCCCTTGCAACATTTGTAGAGCTTCCCAGACAATTCGCATAGTATATTTTTATAGCTGTTTTGATAAGTTTCAGATAGTACTTGGAGATATATTCCTCTGTACTTGGAGATATATTTAGTGACAAAGACATTAGTAGTAAATTTCTTGATGTACAGTAGTGAACACATATTTTTGGCTGATATGCGAATACCTTTGATAGTACAGGGTTTGTGATATTTTGACTTAATTGTAATTAAAAGAAATACCTTGTTAAAAATACAGACAAGTTTATCGAAAAATCATTAAAATTGTAGTTTACGTTTACAGAGGAAAAGTGCCACCCAGAAGTCGAGCACAAAATTTTGGAATTTACGAAAGTTCTGAGCGGAAAAAATTCTACTCAAGCGTTGGGTTTTCGAGGATTGCTTGTTAATAGTGGTAAACTTGATATAAACCGCTATATGGTCAGAGAGTCCTGCAATAATAATTGTAAAACGTACATCAAGGGATGAGAAATCTAAGACAATATAATTAATTATGGTAGATGTTATTTGATTATATATTTCACTGATGTTTGAAGAGAGCCTTTCTATCCCCATTTTAATCCCAGTTGAATTTTAGTCTTGGATTTGCTTCAGGAAAGAGCCGAAAAAAACTGACGTTATATGGAAAATATCTTGTTCCATCTGCCTTATAGATTTTAAAGTTTAGCATTTAGCATCCTGCCATTGTCAGAATTTAGCAGGTTATGTATTTGATGGATCTCATCAATTTTTTTGCTTAAGTTCAGTTTGCCCTCAGTTTTGGTTAATAAATCGTATGTCTTAATAAAAACAGACAAATTATCAGTATATTTTTTAGTTACTTCAATTACGGCTTCAAAGTTCTCGAAAATTATTTGATTTTTTGATAAATTGGTAATTTTTACATTTAAATATTTTAAGCTTGGTGAGTCACACAATGCACAAAAGAATCCTAGATGGAAAATTTTTGGTGGTTTTATTAAGCCCAGAGTATTTCATACAAAAATTTCTACAACAATTCCCACTGCAACGTAATTTATTTTATAAAATTTTAATTTACGACATTTTTACACTCCAAAATCACGATTATTTAGTTTATTCAATTTTTAAAATCTTGCAAAAAAGGCACGATTACCCTTGTTCCGGGTGGCGGCACTATTTTTTTTTTTTTTTTGTTTTGAGTACTAAAAAATGAAATTAAATTGGTTTCAAAAATGTGCTCTCAACTATCAAAGTCAATGTTTTTGGCATCAAAAACTGCATATTTTTCTGGGGAATTCTTTATATGCGAAATTTGTACTTAGCTTAACCCTACATTGCCAAATTTTTTATTTTTGTGTAAAAATGTGTCTTATAACTCTAGAAGGTACAGAATATGGAAAAAAATTGGTTATTATATATATATATATATATATATATAATATATATATATATATATATATATATATATAATATATATATATGTATATATATATATATATATATATAATGGCTATACACTCCAGCGTGGGGTTAAACCGCAAATGCTTTCTAGATCCTATTTCTTAAGTGGATCAGTCTTTTTTTTTGTTTATCTTATCTTCTTGACAATATCTCTCCATTTTTTCCTGTCTCTAGTTTTTCCTCTCCATTCACTGACTCCTGCCCTTTGGAGGTCTTCTTCGACTTCTTGCAGCCACTTTGATCTCGGTCTTCCCCTTCTCTTTCTTCCTCCTGGATTCCATTCTATCATTGCGTATGTCACTGCCTCATCGCCTGCTCGCCAAATGTGACCTAACCATCTAACTCTGCATTGCTTTATTTTAGTTACGATGTCTTCCTTAAGTTCTTCCTTAATTTCTGCATTTGTTCTGCTTCTATATTCATTTTGCTCTGTTCTGATTGGTCCTAGTATGGTTCTCATGATCTTTCTCTCTGCAATTCTTAAGTCTTCTTCATCTTTTTTAACCATCGTCATTGTTTCCCCTGCATATAATAATATTGGTCTAATTATGGTGTTATAAATGCTCATCTTGCTTTTTTTTAGTCAGTGTTTTGCTTTTAAGTAATTTTTTGTTTGCAAAATAAGCTTTATTCGCTGCTAATATTTTTTCTTTTATTTCGGATTTCCTTTCTCCGGATTTACTTATTGTAACTCCTAGGTATTTGAAGTATTCTACTTCTTCAAACTCGGAACTTCCTATTTTGATTTTTTCCTTTATTGGTTTTTTTCCCTAATCTTAATATTTTTGTCTTTTCTTGATTTAATCTTAGCCCCATTACCTTCCCTTTCTCTCTTATTTCTTCAAGCATTTCTTTCATTATTTTTCTGTTCTTTGCAATAATAGCAATATGATCTGCATATGCAATTATTTGACCACCTCTTGTTCTGAGATTTCCTTTATTTATATTTCGCAGTACATATTCTAATGCTAGATTAAATAGCGTTGTTGATAAGGCATCTCCTTGTTTCATCCCTTTATTTATACCGAATTCCTCTGTCTCTCCTCTTTGTGTCTGTATGCTTATTTTTGTAGTTCTCATTGTCATTTCTATTAATTTTCTGAGTTTATATGGAATTTTTTAATTTTTTTAAGTGCTGTCATTAATACGTTCCTTTTAATAGAATCAAATGCCTGTTTGAAGTCTATGAATAACATTTCCAATTCTAATTTATACTCGTTTGCTTTTTCCATTATTTGTTTTATTGTGTGTATTGCATCTATTGTAGATCTTCCTTCTGTGAATCCACATTGGTACTGTCCTACTGTCTTCTTTGTGATCTTTAATAACCTCTTTTTTATTATTGATGTCAATATTTTATATGTTGTATTTAGTAATGTTATTCCTCTATAATTTTCACAGATTTGTTGGTCTCCCTTTTTATGTACTGTTATGATCTGTCGTACCTCCCAGTCACCTGGCATTTTCTATTCTTTCCATATATTTTTCAATAGTGCCAGTATTTTTCCTCTTTGTTCCCTTCCCCCGTATTTTATTAGTTTTATATTAATTCCATCTTTACCTGGGGCTTTTCCATTTTTGCTTCTCTGTATAACTTCATCCAATTCCTCTAATGTTGGTTCTTTTGAAATTTCGATGTCTACTTCATTTGCTTCTTCTTCATGTACTGTTTCCTCCTCGTCATACATTTCTTCTTCTGTTGTTTCCTCCGTCAAGAGCTCTCTGTAGTAATCTCTCCATACTTGCTTGTATTCTTGGTCCTCTATTATCACTATTCCCTCTCTATTTTTTATTCCGTTTGTTTTGCCCTTGTATTTTTTGTTTTGTTCTTTAATCTTTTTGTAAAAACTTTTTATATACTTAGCAATAACAAAAACACGAGTTGTATCAGATATGCTATACGCAGCACTAACACTAAAAACTAAATTTGTAAGATTAAAAAATTACGTCGAATTGTTAGCTTGAATTGTTTTTTTACTTCACTTGGACGTCCGGTTTTCGTCAACTCATTGGAGTTGAATCGATCAAATCTACGACCCCCATATGTTTGTTGTATTATTTCACAACATATGGAGAATTGACGGTCGTCTGACACTCTGTTTTTTAGTCGTACCGATTTATTGGGGTAGTCAGAATTTCTCCAGCAAAACTAGATAAGAGTGATAAGTATTGTTTGTCTTTTTAAGAGATAGACGACAGACAACACCATCAATTTTGTCCTACTCTGAGAACGGTTTCCCAGCAAATGTATCCCTTTTTGTATTAATTAAACTAGGAGTAGAATAGATGTGTAGAAATTGTCGAAATACACTCGATAATTTTTAAAACAAGGAACGTTTCTGCAAAGTCTAATAACAATATTTGCGCTAGCCTCCAAATCCGTTTCATTTCTCAGACATACCTTTTCACAACCTGTTTATATTTTAAATTTATGGGAAAAAACATTAACCGCATTAAACATTATGGGAAAAACATACAATTTATAATCCCATTTGTGGGGTTTAGCAGGTAGATATTGTTTTAAATGATGTGTAGCCTTTGATGCGCATAATTGCTCGTCTACTGATAGATATTCTTGTAAAGGTATAGACTGAAATTTAAAATTCAATGCATTAACTACAGGTTGCAACTTATACAATTTACTATAATTTGCGTCGTTTTTTTCCTGTTGCTTCATGTTGTCTGAGACATAAAGAAATCTTCTCTCAAATTTATTTTTGCTCATGACCCTAGATATCTGGATACCAAGGGATGCTGACCAGTATTTTTAGCACATTCAGCATATGTACAATTGACATGTATATGCATATACCTTAATTTTTTTTTTGAGCTGAGTAGAAGTCAAATTTGCAGATTTATTTACGTCCACTTACGTAGAATACAAATAAGATTCGGAAACAATTTTGTCTAATAGATTGTCATCAAAGAAATACGAGAAGAAACTTATTCGACTTGTAACGAAAATATTTTGCCTACCACATGGGTATTAATACAAGGGGTAGAAAAATTGGGGACTTAAACTAAGGGGGTGGAGATAAGGCAAGCAAAATAATCGCTACTTGTGCGTACGGCACTCATGGTTTGTTAGGAGAGCTGGGGGTCGTGGATAAGTAAATGGCAAAGGGGGTTGGAATGGGGCAACTACAAAAAAATGAAACAAAGGTGTCATTAATCTCTTGAAACAAACAAAATAAAAATAAACAGGAAACACCTCTAGTAATTTTATATAGGGCGTCACTTTGAGGTGCCTAATTATACCTATTACAACCACTAGTTGTAACTAGGTAAATAATTAATAAACATAAAAAACAGATATGTTTCAAATCAAACTCAAAAAAAAGGTTAGTTAAAAAAATAAACAAAATGTTAAGAAACAAATTTAACATTTATTGTGTCTTACCACAAACAGTTACAAAACATGGAGAATACAAGAGTACTCAAAAAGGTCAATACAAAAATATTACCTCAATAGTCGCAAAATACAAAAATACAAAAAACTTACATGTCATCCATTTACAAACTCTAGGAGTTGGAGATACTACAAAAACTTACACATGTTACCGCACAGAGGTTAACCTTTTTTTTTACCAAAATAAATGAAAATCAATAATAATAAAGCTAGCTGTCTTATGTAAACATTAAATTTAAAACAGAAGCAATTATTTTTCTAAAAAAATGTCTGTCTCTACTTGAAAATCATATATACACATATATATATATATATATAATATATATATATATATATATATATATATATATATATATATATACATATATATATATATATATATATATATTACAGGATCCAATTTGTAAATAGAATACATCTTGGAGACGGCTATCGCCGTATTCCCGTCCTCCTCCGCTAATCCTCTCGGTCCAAGGCATGCTCCTCCTCCAAACCTCTCGATTCCATTGCTCTTCTAATACCTTCATTCCATGAGCGTCGAGGTCTACCTCTTTTTCTTCTACCAGGGGGCTTCCATCTGTGAAGTTTTTGGGGCCAAAGTTCGTCAGGCATTCTTAACAGGTGTCCAAACCATTTTAAAACCTTTCTTTCTATTCTGTCTATGACCGTATCTGTAGCATTCATCTGATTTCTTATAGATTCGTTGGTTTTCCTTTCCAGCCTTGATGTTCTAGCACTTCTTCTCAAATAATCCATTTCAACTGCCAACAATCTTCTTTTCAGGTCTGCATTAATTGTCCATACTTCAGAGCCATAACAAAGAACTGATTCAACCATCGTTTGCCCTATTCTTTTTTTGTTCCTTTTGGAAATGTTGCGATCCCACCATAAGGAGTTCAAACATCCTACAATTTTACGTCCCTGATTAATTCGGTGTTTAATTTCAGTTTCACCCAAGCCATTCTTATCAATGAATGCACCTAAATATTTAAATTTTTAAATATTTAAAATTTAAAATTTACTTGAAAATCAAACAAACAATAAAAGTTACCTGGATGTCACAATCACTCATTAAGTTGTAAACTGGACTTCTTAATTAGGACGAATACAAAAATATAAATACTGGAACACCCCTTTGACTCGGCTTCTTAAAAAAAACTGGAACCATCGTACCTTCTACTAACCAAATACATCTGCTCATTATCGCCTACATTTCAAACCTCTCCTTAACTGCAGCTATCAACCGCCACAAAACCACTCTTCACCGCTACATATTTCCACTAAAAAGTGCCAAAAAACAGAAAACTACAAGTTCGACGGATGAACTTGGATCCATAATTGAGTCTACAACGACCCAAGTAAGAATGACGAAATCATCTTAAAAATTCGTTCACATAACTTGAAATAACATACACTTGACAGGAATTAAAACGCAGAAGATTCTATTTCTACGACGTACAAAAATTATAAGACGACTTCGAATAAAACATTAAAAGAAAATGCTGAGAAAGTACACATCTTTAAAATAATAAACAACTCTAAAATTGATTTTATTACTTGGCGACGCTGAAAAGAACGAACTATTTTCGGGTTTCAATACGTACGAATAGGAAACTGAAATGCATTAAAAATACTCTTCGATTTTTCAAACATATATGAGGGGATTTCAATATATAACATATACGAGGGAATTTCAATATACACCAAAGAATCGATGAAATTGCAAAAGCTACATACTTTCTAACTCTGAAATATATTTATGCACTGTATCGTCACCACAAAATTCTAAGCTATATTCAGATAGTAATTATTTTTTTTTCCATGTAATTTTAGAATATTTTTCTTTTAATTTTTATGTTGTTAGGCAAATTTTGTGCGTTTATTTCACCGTCACTGATCTTTTCGTTAATTTTTCAATAGTCAATGGGGACAGCAAAACAGTTCCATCTTCCAATTCAATATATATCTACTTCAAATTAAATAGTTCTTCGCTAACTTTCATAGTGTCACAAACATCGACAGAATCTTCAACTTTAAGCTCTTCATCAGACTTATCAGTTTTATCAAAGTCGTCTTCACTTTCTGAAAAATGTGCCAATTTGTCTTCTAACTATTTGTTAAATCATCTTTATTGTTCTTATAGGACATTTTTCTGAAACAATTTTGTTTTCGTTAAGTATATAATCACTGAAAATAATAAGTGAATAATCGTTTATTTACAGGATTTGTAAGTTATATCTATATGTCCTATTGGTCCGATGTATCAGATCTACTACAACTATATTTATAACATCATATCACCTAAATATAATATTTTTATAACTAACCTTAATGTATTGGAATTTATTGGTTAAGTAACTAACCTTTATGTATTGGAATAAATGCACACCAAAGCACAATTTCGCAGTTGATTTTGTAAATTCTCACAAAAATAACCGTAGCCTTCTAGTCACCACTGACCACCAGTACGACTCACAAAGAACTGATCTCTCTAATTTCACTTCAATAACAAAATCCCCAAAATAGGCTTTGTAATCCGATAAATAAGGGTGTTGCATATGTGATACATTGAGCATTCATATAAAAATATACGAAATTTTACCAGGCCGTATCAAATCTGCTACAGTGGGCAGTGTAGACTTAAAATAAGAATTGGCTTCTCTGTAGTTTATTTTTAATTTATAAAAGGCAATTTTTTCAGTTCTGATTTACCTGCATTGAATATTCATAGGAGCAAAAGCAATGACTGACGTTGTTGACTCTAATCTGTCAGTTACAATCAAGTAGTGAATGACGTAATTAATTTAAATAAAAGAAAATTTTAATTGCCAATAGCCTTAAAATTTAATTATTTAAAATCTGTACAGATTTAACCCTTCCTGTTATATTAGTGTACTTGTGAGAAAGCGCTATAAGAGAAGCCGGTAGATTTAATTTATGAGATCTTTTTATTAACATTTTTATATTTATAAAAATGACGATTTAAAAGTATTAAATAGTATGCATTTTTAACTTAAAATGTTTGCAATTATTAAAATATATTTAAATGTTGTCAATGCAAAATTTAACACACAATTTACCTGGCCTAAAATGGTATCTGGCAAGATTTGTCTATTTCGAAGTGATCTACGTTTATGTTTCTTACGTCTTACCACTTAAAATGACTCTGATATATGCAGGTAATAACACACCAACGTGTGCCATGACTGTAACATGGCGGTGATAAGAGACTTGTGTACACGAAAATGTAAGCTGCAGGCTTTAGTCTTGGCAGTAGCTTTGAGGTGTAATTCTTTTTGTCTATTTTGTTTGGATCTCAAGCATCTGCTCTTTCTGTTGGGTTCTTTATGAGGGAGATTGAATATAGTAAGAGTATTTGGGTTGGAAACATCAAAGTATCTAAATTATTTAAGTTTTATTTAAATACCAGATATTTTAAGTTAAGTTTTGTATTCATTTAAAGATTATTAACGACTCGAGATTCAATTTGAATTAAAATTTTGGTTTATTTTTATTAAACATAGCTGAGAATATAAAAATGTCAGAAGAACATATTCGTGGCTGGCGTGAATAACTTGACAAGTCGTAATTTTGCATTTTTCTAATATTTCTTACAAAAGATTGTGTATTAATGAATTTATGCGCTGAATAAGTGAATATCTTAAGAAATCACATTAATAGCGTTTAAACTCATTGTTTATATATTGACAACTCTATGAAAGCCGCGATCTATAATATCTATAGATTAAACACTTATAAAATAAAATTTTAATTTGACCAGTCAAGTTGTTGACATAAACTTTACTTTAGATTCCTTTACATATTTTCATAACTTATTTTGTTATGTTATACTTGTTAGAATACCACTATATCTAATGTGATATCTTGACTTATCCAGTTATTCCTGCTGCCCTTCTTGTAATAGTTAATTGATAACTAGCTATGTGAAACATGACGCCTCTTTTCTGATTATTATGTATTTTGATATATTGACTTACCATTTTAGGTACAGTGTGATCTTAAGTTGATAAAATGAGATGCACGATTTGTATATTTCCAGTCTTTAATATCGGGATTCTTCGTTTCATTTCATTTCATTTCGTACATTCAGTTAAACGGTTAGCCCAGTCTGGTTATGCAAAAATCATCGATTTCACGGCAAAATGTTTCGCAGATATCTGAAGCTTTTAAGACATGGGTGGGGGTTACTAGATGACGAATAAATGAAAATATACTCCTATTTTTACCTTACGTTTTTTTTAACAATAAATTATGGTTACAATTTAATTTTTTGTCTATAAGTTTTTTTTTCTTATATTTTAAATTAGCAATATTTATGTCATTTTTTTATTTTAAGAATATCTTCATTTCCCGTTTTTTTAATTAAAATTGATAAATAATTTACGGGGCTATTTGCAAAAAAGCAGTTTTTATGCACTAATTTATAAATTTTATTAACTTTTTTATTAATGAAATAAAATGTTATTAATACCTTAACACGTCGAGGAATTACCGTCCTTTATGCAAAATTTCCCCCCGATCGGTCAAACAGTTTAAGAGTTATTTAATTTGTTTATCCCTGAGACTAATTATTTAAACTATTGAACTTGCCCTATGAATAACGCTAGACACATTTAGCAAATTTCATAGGATTATTTAAGATTTAAGCCGGATTTATAAACAGACATAAACATAATTTTAGTCTTTAACCATAATCTTATTATATAAGCATAATGTTGAAAGTTAATAAATAAATGTACCCATTTAAAAGCATTCATAATACATAAAACATAAATTTAGTCCTTAAAATGTGACCTTCAAAGTTGGTAACTTTCAACATTTATGAATTAAGTATTAAACATTATGGAATTGTTGGAATATGCGCATGTGTAATCCAACATAAAAAATTAAAGAACTGTTCCTCATCCCATTCGTTATCACGCTTTCTATTTATGGGTCTTACACTATACCTTCTTATTCTTCTTTGCTTGTTAAGAACTCTGGCAGATATAGTCGCTACAATTGTTAAATAAAGTGGGACTGCTGCCATGGCGAAAGCAACTTTTCTATTAATCTTCATATTTATTTTAAATTATTTCACTTTTCTATGAATCTAAAGACCAAAAAAAATTCTTCAAGATCTATAAAAATTTGGTTAGGTTTGTATTTTCTGAAGTAGTTTTTAAATATTATGGTTAGGTATTATGTCTAGTTATAAACCAATCTTAAATCTTGTGAATTATGATTGTGGTTAAAGTTATGTTTATGACTTATGATTATGTACTATGTCCGTTTATAAACCTGGCTTTAATCTATTTCAGAAGTTAAATGCATATTGCGTTTTCATTAAAATTATTTACAAAACAAGCGTTTGAAAAAGGGGTATGTTTTTTACTTATAAACAATTGTAATAACTTTTATATTTTTTAAACTACAGATTTGTACGTATAACCATTGGATAGAGGGTAAAAAAACTCACATTTAAAAAAAAATAAACCTTCTATGACCAATAGTAACGAAGTTAGCGACTATTTTTTTAAAAATCATATCTCCATTGTTTATACACATTAAGAAGTGAAATTTGCACAAATTTTGAATGAAAATCTAAACTTTATATTGAAACTTATAACTATAAAATTCATATAATTTTTCGAAACTTACAGCCTTTCGAAACGAAGGTACTTTCGAAACATCGACACGGGAAGTGAACGGGAAACTGTTTTAGCTCCACACTCCAAAATTTCGTCAGTCTCAGTGTAGTTGCTTTAGAAAGCAATATACTTCTACTTCTTTCAGTAAAATATTTTGTGTATTTCGAACAAAAAAGTTATACCTAAACGTATTTAATTACTTTTTGATTGAAAATTGTAAGTAATATTTAAAACTATTAACTAAATAATTAATTATTTTCAACTTGTACAATCGGTGAAAATAGTACATTGTTTACCGGGTAGGAAAAGCTTAACATTCCTGGACGACTGTGAAGATTGCTAAGTCGAGGCGCAAGCCGAGACTTAGCAACACAGAGTCCAGGAATGTGGCTTTTCCTACGAGGTAAACATACTATTTTTCCGCAAATCGTTTAAAATTCGACAGATATTGATTGATTTAAAAAAAACGCGATAATTTTATTCCCAAATAAATGGTGCTTTGAAATTCCTAATAAAATTACTTGGGTAACTATGTTAACGTATTGAGGTTGAATTGTCAAACTTGACGCTTATAAATGTAGAACACTAACAACTGTACGGAAATATCATTTCCTTACAGTAAGGAAGTCCTGACTTTTTCTTCAAGAAATTTTGACAGGAATGTCAAAATTTCCTAGCGATTTGCGGAAAATATTATTTATTATATATTATTTCATAATAAACAGCAGACTGAGGCATTAACTAGTTTAAGCAGTAGTAGTTTCAAAGTAAGTATTTTCCTTTTTAAATTTTTGTTTTATAAATTGCTAAATTATTGTTATGCAAGGTAAACCTTTGTTCTGAAATATTTTTATTGCTTTTACTTTATTGTTTATACTCATAATTAAATTTCATCTTAATAAAATAAAAAGTCTTTACAAATTTTAGAAATACGCTTATGCTTGTTATAACTTTATATATTTTTAAAAGATTCGTTCTATAAGCTTGCAATATTCTGATTTTTCAATAATTATAAAAAAATCTTTTTTTAATTTATTTTAAATATCCGAAACATATTTCCATTCAAAAAGAGCAGATCATTTTTTACTCTTTTTGTACTCTTTACGAGGTAATTTTTTAAAAAATTTTAGTGCATTGTACATTAAATCGAAATAGATTATATTTTGTAATATTTTATTTATAATCAGGGAAAATTTAAATTAATCAACGCAAACGAAGAAACTCTTAGTTTCATGGATATTTTTTACGATTCCAACGCAACTAAAGAAAATATAATGGGAATTGGTTATGAGGTGATTGTGGTTCTATACTCTACTGCAGTTAATATAAATTATAAAAAAAACACAACAATACAGTATCTTTAAATGATTTAAGATACTTACAATTCAACAGAAATATCGGTAAATCATCTTTTAAACTAGAAACTCTGCCACCAACTGAAGGTGCAGCCAAACAGCATGTTCTTCGGGTTAACTATCAATCATAAATGTGGTTAGGTAATAAGTTAGATGCTTGTGCCTATGGCTAAAGACAAAAGTGCCATTGGTTTTGAACGAATTTATACTCTGAATATTTTAATTCCCGAAGAGACATTAAAGCACATTACATGCAAACGCAGCACAGGTTGCAAAACTACTAGATGTGGGTGGAGAAAACGTGGTTTGAATTGTACGAACTTGTGCATAAATTGTACTTAGAAGGAAGTAGAGGAGAAAATATGCTGCAATCTTGGTACAGTTACGTTTGACGACGACAGTGATTCTGAAGATGTATATTTATAGACTGACTTAATAAATGAAGACAAATAACCTGCAACAAAAATTTCAAAGCTGACAGTGAAGTCGAATGAATGAACCAAATTTTAACTTTTAATTCAATGTGTGTAAAGAAAATACATAAAGTAAAGTTCAATATCCAATATTCAATATTCAAAAGTTTTACCTTAGCATTGGAAAATGTATTCAAACAGCTTGACTGGGAGGAAAAAGGTCTAAACATTGATGGTGTACGTTTGAGTCATTTGAGGTTTGCGGATGACATAGTATTATTTAGTACAGATATCAAGGAACTGGAGTAAATGTTGAAGGAATTAAACCAGCAGTCAAATAAAATAGGTCTTAAAATGAACCTTCAGAAAACAAAAATATTGAGTAATTTACAAACTAATCTTGTTATTGACAACGTCAGTCTTGAAAATGTAGACCATTATATATATCTTGGACATACCATTAAAATCGGCAAAGAAAATCAAATAGCCGAAATAAAAAGACGCATACAACTGTCTTGGGGAGCTTTCGGCAAATTAAGCTTTATTTTGAAGAATAAAGATATACCAATGTGTGTAAAACGTAGAGTTTATGACAAATGTATCTTGCCTGTAACTACATATGGACTGGAGACCATGGCCTTCACAAAGAAAACCTTAGAGCAGCTCAGTACAACCCAAAGAGCAATGGAGAGGGCCATGCTAGGGATTAGTTTGAGAGACAGGATTCGAAATAACGTCATTCGTGAAAGAACAAAAATTACTGATGTCTCAGAACGTATTGCAAGGCTCAAGTGGTAATGGGTCGGACACATTGCCCGAGATAATCCCGAAAAATAGACACAAAGATTAACAAACTGGAGACCAAGAGAGAACAGGCGAGGAGTAGGCAGACCGCAGAAAAGGTGGACAGACGATATCAAACAAGTCGCGGGCAAGCAGTGGATGAGAATTGCCAAAAGTAGAAATCGATGGAAGCAAATGGAAGAGGCCTATGTCCAGCAGTGGACGAACACAGGCTGAAGAAGAAGAAGAAGAAGAAAGTTCAATAAACATTGCAAAATTTAATAGGACAAGTTTCGAAAACATCGACTTATTTTATCAAAGCAATAATGCAGATTAGATTGATATTGTATATGACATTTGTACGAAAAATAGAATAAAAATCAATATTGTTAATTATAAAAATACAAAAAATTATAATTAATATAAAGAATATAATAATATAATCTGTAAAAAATTACCTGAAATTTAGTTTATAAAATATATAAGTATTATTACATCATCGATATACAATGAACAAAATATATGCTGATTTTCCGGGATTTTCCGAAATTTACGGGGATGAAAATTATGTCATTAGTATTAATACTGCGACAAACTATTCCAGCCAAATTAAAAAAAAATAGTAAGTTTTTACGGTGAATTTCAAATAAACTCAATTTTTTCCGAGGTTTCCCATATTTTCCGGCCAGTGAAATCTATGAATTTTTTCATATTTTGACGAGCTACCCCAGAATGAAAAAAGAGGATTCCAGCTGTAATGAAAGCCGTGTTCCGATGTCGAAAAAAAAAAACGGAACTGAAACAGTTATCCCCTCCACTTTCCTGTGTCAAAAGTACCTTCGTTTCGAAGGGCTATAAGTTTCAAAAAATTTGATGAATTTTATAGCTACAAGTTTCAATATAAAGTTATTTAAAATTTGTGCAAATTTTACTTTCTAATGTTTATAAATAATGGAGATGATTTTTTAAAAAATAGTCGCTAACTTCGTTCGTATTGGTCATTGAAGGTTTTTGAATTTTTAATGTGATTTTTTTACCAGCTATCCAATGGTTGTACGTACAAGTCTGTAGCTTGAAAAATATAGAAGTTATTACAATTGTTTATAAGTAAAAAACATGCCCCTTTTTCAAATGTTTATTTTGTAAATAATTTCGATGAAAACGCAATATACATTTAACTTTTGAGATAGTTTAAGTCTTAAAGAATCCTATAACATTTGCTAAATGTGTCTAGAATCATTCATAGGGCAAGTTCAATAGTTTAAATAATTAGTCTAAGGGATAAACAAATTAAAAAGCTTTTAAACTGTTTGACCGATCGGGGGAAAATTTCGCACAAATTTAAAAGACATTAATTCCTCGATGTTTAAATGTATTCATAACAGTTTATTTTGTTAATAAAAAATTAATAAAATTTATAAATTAGTACAAAACTGCTTTTTTGCAAATATCTCCGTAAACTATTTATTAATTTTAATTAAAAAAAACCAGAAAATAAAGACATTCTTGATATAAAAAAGTAATATAAATATTGCTTATTTAAAATATAAGAGAAAAAATTTATAGATAAAAAATTAAATTGTGACCATAAATTATTGTTTAAAAAAAACGCAAGGAAAAAAATTCTTGAAATGAGTATCTTTTCATCTATTCGTCATCTAGTAACCCCCACCTATGTCTTACAAGCTTCAGATATCTGCAAAACATTTATCCTTTTTTTTGTTTTAACCAGACTGGGCTAGGTGTTCTGTTTGCTGCTGTTCAGTTGTTCAGCTAATCACACATGTTAATGTTGACAACATCAGTTACCACTGTTACGATGGCGAAGCGGGTGCAATTTTTAAGAGAATTGCATTAAAATGCCAAAGAGGGTTGTGTACTAAGTAAGAATGAGGAATTTCTAGAAGTGGAAAATCTTATTCCGGAGAATAAAAGTGAAAGTTGTTCACCAACAGGCCAAAAAAATATTGTAGAAGAAGGTAAGTGTTTCGCCTCGCTGTAAGAAATTCATGTTAATTTCGTAAAATGCTTATATTAAAGGCAACAAAAGTTGCATGTTTATCTTTATATTCAATTGTCAATTTGTGACATATTGTTAGAGGAATTGGATTTTAAAATATATGTCGTATGTTATGGTTATATCGTTGATTAAATATAGGCTTAAAGATGTTATAACTATTTATTTTAATTATAAATTATCTTTCTATTCACACTTAAAACATAATTGTTGGTTTTTTTTTCTACGATGTATGGGACACACAATTTTTTAATTATGTTTCATAGTAAAATTTAGCCCAGAAAATATTTGAATATTTGTGGACATTGCCGTAGGTACAAAATATTAACTAAATAGTCTAGTAAAAATAATATAGATAGATAGATAGATAGATATTTTTATTTGCCCTTTGTTACATACATGTGTGCATAGGGTATGTCAAAAATTACAATATAACATTAAAATAATACATAGTTACAATTAAAAGTAATATACAGTACAAAGACAATAAACAATAAGTCGCTAACAATTGCACAAAACATATTAAAAATACAAAAATAAAAATATGCAACAGACATTGGGCATCTTCTAAATAATTTCAGTTAAACATTCTGTAAATTCACGTACTGAATAAAAGGCATGGCTGATTAAGAATTGTTTTAATTTTTTTTGAAAATTTCTTAGTGAATTAAAATTTTTAAAACTAGACGGTAGTTTATTAAAAAGTAAGGAGCCTGCATATTCAGGAGACTTTCTTAAATTTGTGTGATTATGATAGGGAAGATAAAGTATCCTTGCATTTCTAATGTTATACGCGTGTAAGTCAGTTGCTGTTTTAAGAACATTTTACTTAGTGAACGTATGTGATAGTAATTTATAAATATATATTGAAGCAAGCGTAAGAATGTTATTATTTTTAAAACATTGTCGACAACTGTCCTTAAAGCGAAAACCAAATATTGTTCGAATTATTCGTTTTTGTAGGATAAATACTCTCAAACTTTCCGATGCCTGTCCCCAGACAATAATGTTTTGACTGATTATGGAATACACTTGAGAATAGTATAGTGTAACCAACGCATTTATATTAACGTCGTCCTTTAACGACAATATCGCGAAATATGATTTATTTAATTTAAAACAGGTATTGTTTACGTGTTCACGAAAATTTAAGGTGTTGTCAACAATCGTGCCAAGAAACGTAGTACTGTTAACTGATTTAATAACCACGTTGTCTGCAATTTTGAACAAAGAAGTAGTTTTTTTTCTTTTACCATAAGAAAACTGAATACACACTGTCTTATCCAGATTTATTACCAAATTATTTCGGTAGCACCAGTTTTTAAACGACAGCATTACATTTTTGATCTGAGATTGTGCTAACTCGACGGATTCCGCTGAGACAAGTATGGTGGTATTGTCTGCATACATGAATATATGTTTTTTCTGAGATATATTCAGACATATCATTTACATAAAGTAAAAATAGTAGTGGACCCAATATGCCACCCTGGGGTATTCCTAAATTACTGTAGTATATTTCCGAGGAAATATTATTAATAGACACAAAAAGAGGTATATTTGTTGTGTACGAATAGATCCACGAGTTAACTGGTTCGCGAATGCCTATAGCTATAAGTTTTTCTTTCAAACACACTGGATCAAGACATTCGAAGACCCTCGAGAGATCAAAGAATATTCCAAAAGTGTACAAATTTTGATCGATTTTTTCATGGATAACTTGAATTAAATCTACTGTAGCTGTTTCACACGAACGTCCTTGTCGAAATCCATATTGTTTATTACTAAGGATTCTGGTTTTATCTAAAAATGACGTAATTACATTATACACTACTTTTTCATAAGTTTTGCGATAACGCCTAAAATAGATATGCCTCTGTAATTTGACAATAAGTTTCGTGAACCTTTCTTATAAATCGGTTATATAATTAATTCAGTTATAAAAGGAACAGTTATACTAATTGTAATGAACATTTCTTTAAGAGTGAAACCGGCATGTCATCAAACCCTGTGGACTTCTTGTTTTTAAAAGAACTGATTACCTCCAAAACATCGTCTTCAATGACTGGACAAAAATAATGTGATTCATTAGGTGTACGTCTTGTTAATGTATGGTTATCTTTATTCCATTGACCAGTTTTTGGAACTATGGATTCTACTGAATCAATTAGATACTCAGCAAAAACATTAGATATTTCTTTAGGACACTCTAATTGCCTATTATTGTATTCCAGTTTTTTTTGGAAGGCCAAGTTTCTTGGTTCTATTTGATTTTGTGTTTACTAGTTGCCACATGGTTTTTGTTTTATTACAGGAGTTATTGATTAAATTTGAAAAGTGCTTCTGTTTTTCAAGTTTAATTTTGTGGTTAATCATTTGTTTTTTTTTTGCTTATAATTTTCGTTGCTGATAATATTAGAGTTTTTTCTAATCCAGTTGTCATGTTTAAGTTCCAATATTTCATTTTCTAACTCAATTGAAAACTTTATTATGTTATGTTCACTTTTTCCGTGATTTGGTTTAACACGTTTAAGTGTGAATGCTGTATTAAATGCATATGTTAGTTCATCCCAGAAGGACTTTAACATTTCATCTACTGATACAAATTTTGAGAAATCAATATCGATTTTACTCAATAAATATTTTAATTCTGCTACTGAAAGTTGACTAAATATGCGACGAGATATTTTTTCACCAGATGTGAGTGCCTGTTCTATTGTTTCCCATTTCAGTATTTGAACTGAATGATCAGAAATGGCTGGATCCGTTATACATATATTTAGCGTTCGAAAATCTAAGTTTGTTATTATTTAATCGATAGATGATTTGCTTATTATATTTCCGTATTTTGCTATTCGGGTTGCGACTGATATATGTGATTTTAGTTGAAAGCTTTCAAGGAGATCAGAGAAACATCTGAGATGGGCGGTATTGACAAGCCCGTTAATGTTTAAGTCACCGCAAATAATTATTTGCTTAAATTTATTATGTACTTCGCTTAACACTTCAGAAAAGCACCTAAAAAATGTATCTATACTACCATTGGGAGATCTATATATTGTTAGTACGCAGCAACGGTCATTTAATAAGCGTATACCTACACATTCAAATGACAATTCTATATTATATTGTGACAAAGACTCAATTACAGTACAGTACTTTACAAATCATTACAGATAAATATCGCAACAGCTCCCTGAGACTGCTGATGCCGGCAGTAACTTCCGTAAGAGATGATAGTTAGCCAGCTTTAATGATTCTAATTACTAAATTAAAATCATCAAAATTTTTTCGACATCGGTTGTTTACCATTTATCAAATAAAGTAGCTGTTTTATCAATGTAGTTTTTTTTGTTAATTTGACTACGCAAAATTTTTAATGCAATTTTAAAAACGTGGATGTTAATTTGTTTTTAATAGATTGTAATAATATCAACGGAAAGTTTTGTGAGAAAATTAAATTAGCTAAATAGGTGTGTATATTAAATTAATATTATTTTTTTTATGAAATGATTCATTGAAATGTTCTGTTACTCATAAAATTTTTAACAAAGGCTAGAAAGTTTCCTTGTATGCCGCAGCTAACCATTATTTTTAGAATGAGATGTTGCCATGCAGTATTAAAGGCTTTTTTATATCGAAAAATATAAAAAGAATGACTGTTTCTAAAAGATTCACATATATCATTTACGAAAGATATTAGAATGTCATATGTCGATCTTTCCTTTCTAAATCCATTTTGGATGGAGGTCAGTAGCTGGTTTTTCTCTAGAAACCAAACTAATCTATTATTTAAGATTTTTTCAAGTAATTTACAAATATTATTCGTAAGAGAAATTGGTATGTAAGAAGAGGGGTCAATTTTTGTTTTATATGGTTTTAAAATGGGGATGAATATAGATTGACACCAGATTATAGGAAAGGTTTTTTTAATGAAAATCTGATTAAATATATCTAGATGGATTAGTTTACCTGAGAGTGGGAGGTTTTTTATAAAAACAATTGGAATATCATCAGGGCGTGGAGAAGTATTTTTTGATTTTTGCAAAGCCTCTTCAAACTCTTAGTATGTCCTCAAGGAAAACAATTCCTGTAGCTGGCTGTATACCACGTATCACAAAAAAGAGGTTAATCTTCGTAAATGGGTATATTTAAAAAACTCTTAAAAGGGCTACATCAAAAAACAAACCTATTCGGAATAAAACATTCCATCATCAGGTTTAAAATTGCAAGATTAACATGTCTTAGCCACCAAAATAACAGGGTAAAAACCCTTTAAATTACATGTAGTTGTAAAAGATTGTACATAATGTTGTTATAAATCTGTGTTAAATATTAAATTAAATTTGACATCAGGTAACATACACCCATGGTTGAAGTGAGTTCCAGTGTCCGGAGAGCAAACCTCTTCAAACGGACTACAGCTGGTAACTTACAGTTACCCTGATATTTTGGTGGCTCAGGCTGTTAACCTTGCAATTTTAAAACTGATGATAAAATGTTTTATTCCGAAAACGTTTGCTTTTTGATGTAGCCCTTTTAAGGGTTTATTAAATATACCCATTTACGAAGATTAACCTCTTTTTTTTTCTTAGTATGTGATAGGCAAATTTAATTGATCATTATTGTCTATTATTTGGATATTTTCTTTTTCATTCCCACATTTAAAATTTAAAAATTCAGGGTTAAAATTTGTATTGCTAGAATTTGTTTTATATACTTTTGCAAGTGTATTACAGATTTCTTGTCTAGATGTTATTAAATTATTACCATTAATCAAGGTACTAATTTAAGTTGGATTATGTTCTCCTTTTAGTGTGCGTTCCTTGTTCCATATATAACTGGCATCGGAGTTGATGAATTAATTGATAAAACATATCTCTTCCAGGTTTATTTTTTACTTTGTTTAATTAGATATTTAGTTTTACTTCTCAAACTTTTGAAATTAAGAAGATTCTCAGAAGTTTTATGTTTTTTTAGAATAATAAATGCATTCTTGCTAGCTTTCATAGCAGCAGCTATCTCTTGGTTCCACCATGGAACCGGTTTTCTTTTACATAATTTGGTTTTTTCTATAGATATATTAGCAGCTTTTATAATGATATCATTAAAATTATATCTGATTTAAAATTGTATGTTAGTATCTATATTCTCTTCAGGAGTATAGTCCAAGATGTAATTGCTTACAAGATGTTGATATACTTACCAATCGGCGGAATCTACTTTCCATTTTTGATAGATAGGGGTGTTTGGTGTGTCGGTTATAGTGGTTTCCATTATTATAGGATAGTGATCACTATTATAAAGATAATCTAGACTATTCCAAATGAAGAAGGTTGATAATAAGAGAGCTGAAATATGTAGGCTTACCAGTATTCATGAGTATTAAATTTTGGGCATCTATAATATCTATGAGCAATCGACCATTTTTATCTGTTTTGTTACTACCTCACGCGACATTGTAACAATTCATATCACCTACTATTAATTTGGAATTAGGAATTTGGTTAATTAGATACTGGAGATCTTTTAGTGTGGTTTCATTAGGATGAGGTAGATAAATATTGAAAATATTGATGTTTTTGCAGTTGATATTGCATGACACTGATACAGCTACAGCATCTAGATTAGTATGTAGCTTAATTTCTTTGGTCTGAATGTAATTTTTTACAAAATTATCAACACCTCCACAAGCATATGTTGCGTCTCGATTTTTAAGGAAATGGAAATAATTTTTTATATTCAGTTATTAGTTTAAAGGTGGGTTTCCTGTAAACATATTATAAAAGGAGAAATATCGTTTATAAGTAGATTAAGGGATTCTAAATTATTAAAATAGTCATTAAGATTCCAATGTAACATGAATGTATTATCCATTTTATTTTACAACGTGGAAAAGGCAGTTATCGCTTTCAATATCCGAGGATGAATCGGTATCTGAGGATTGTATCTTTTTTCGAAGTCTTGTTAGTTTATTTTTTATTTTGCGATCAGGAATATGGTCGTGGGCAAATAGATGTATCTCTTTAAAAGAAACCATATCGGTTGTGTAATTTTCTACTATGGGGGTAGGATATTTTGAGTTTATTGCGTTACATATCGCGTCGCAAAAAACTGTAAATTTAAGAGGAAATGTTGGGTATTTAGATTCGATTTTACCTTTAATAGATTCAAGTGATTCGAGGATATCAGATGGTGATGATTTTGGCCGCATAACCGTATTTTTGGGTTTGGTAAAAATTGTTGGATCGGGTGGCGTTTCATGTATCTCACGAGAGTCAGTAAATATTTGTCTCTTTGTTTTTTGATGGGAGGCATCAGTGTTCAAAGTAATAGGATTGTTATTTTTAGTCGTTTCGTTGTGAATATCTTCTGCTGTTATTTAAAAGTTCGTGGTATTATTAATAGTATTTCCTGTTTCTGTTGTAAGATTTTGAGGTTTAACAATCAAAAGACTGATATTTTTTTGTACACACTTATGACAAGTCGAAAGAAAATGCAAAAAAGTATTTTTTAAAGTGTGTATATTTTAGGCAATTCCTAGCTGAGCGCTTTCGGCTTTACAAAGCCATCATCAGAGCTATGCTACAATAAAATGTTCTAGTAAGTACTAATTGGTAAAGATTGTAATTTTTAACTTACGTCAATTTTTAAATACCACTACAAAGGAGAGATCTCATTTCCTTAAGTTTCAAAATTATGATTTTTTGTAGGAGTTGGAATTCTTAAAACATATAAAAAACATATAAAAAGTCGACACTGGACTTCACAAACACGTTAAAAAATTGAAAAAATTTTTGTCATGGTACGGGTTTAAGACCCGACCATCTATTGATGTGAGGACGTAGACTGAATAGAACTAGTGAAATCAAATGTCGGTCCTTTTTAAACGATTTTTCAAAAGTGACAGGTGACAAATGTCATATATAGGAAATAGAGATTGTTTTTTTAAATTCTTACAAAATTATTTAGTAGTTTGGAATTACTACTAGTCAACAAAGACTTTCTAAAAATTAAGTTTTTAAATTAAATTTTATGTGTTCATCACATCATACAGAATGACATTAATTTGTAAATTCACTCAAGTCATTGCTCAAGGTCAATGTATGTTCAATCTGACAGCTATCCTTAAGGAACAAGGGCTCAAATTGTTCAACAACACTATAAAGAAGAAACCTGGTATTAATGTTATGTTATCTGATACTTAAGTGTATTAAGAATTGTATGTCTTGATGGAAAATTGTAAGAACTTTGCATAAAAATTTTTTAAGAATGTATTTTTATGTTTCAATTAAGAACAACTGTCAAATGAATTACAAAATGTTGTAAATTTTAATAAAGTTTAAAATTTGTTTAAAAAATAAAAGTATGAAAAATATATAACAAGATTGCATGAGGTCACCCTTCTTCCTCTAAAGTCTCCCATAATAATTTAAAAAGAGGTTTATAGTTGCAATTGAGGTTGATTTGTGTGTTTAAGCAACAATCAGGGTTTATTTTCATTTCTTTGGATATCTCTAGATCTTCCAAGAGATTCATGAGTCTAAAGTTTTTATTGGGAATGTTGTGTAAAATTTTACTGTTTTCAGAAGGAGAAAAAGAATGATTATTAAATTTAATGTGATATCCAAAGTTTGATTTTTCTGGGTTATTGAGGTGTTCTTTGATTCTTTGATTCAGAGTTCTCATTGTTCTACCTACATAAGTCATATTACAGTCACCACAGGACAGCTTGTAAATACCACTTCCGTTTAGTTTGTCAACTTTGTCTTTGGTCTTGCTGAAGATGGACTTGATGTTATATTTGGTTTTAAAGGAGATGTTTAAGTCATTAATTTTATTAACAAGTACTCTTGAAATTTTTTCTGAAATTGGTCCTAAGTAAGTTAAGGATCTATATATGGAAGTAGTGTTGGATTTGTTATCAACATTAAAAGCTTGGTTTAGTCTCTTTTTGAGTATAGATTTTCTAATTTACTTTATCAACAGTAGTAGAAGGAAAACCATTGTTGTTTGCTATCTGTTTAATGATGGAGATTTCTTTATTGTAATTTTCTTGAGACATAGGGATATTAAGAAGTCTGTGGACATAACATTGAATAGCTGCCATCTTGTGTTGAAAAGGATGATTTGATGATGTTGGTATCATATGGTCAGTTTGAGTAGGTTTTCTGAATATTGAAAATTCTAGTGTAGGCAAAGAAGAAAAGGAGGAAGTATTCTTTTTGATAGTTAGGTCTAAAAAATTGATAATGTTGTTGCTTTCTACTTCTAAGGTACTATTTGTCAATAATTAATAATCTACATCCTGCAATTAATTTTACCTTAGAAGTAGAAAGCAACAACATTATCAATTTTTTAGACCTAACTATCAAAAAGAATACTTCCTCCTTTTCTTCTTTGCCTACACTAGAATTTTCAATATTCAGAAAACCTACTCAAACTGACCATATGATACCAACATCATCAAATCATCCTTTTCAACACAAGATGGCAGCTATTCAATGTTATGTCCACAGACTTCTTAATATCCCTATGTCTCAAGAAAATTACAATAAAGAAATCTCCATCATTAAACAGATAGCAAACAACAATGGTTTTCCTTCTACTACTGTTGATAAAGTCATTAGAAAATCTATACTCAAAAAGAGACTAAACCAAGCTTTTAATGTTGATAACAAATCCAACACTACTTCCATATATAGATCCTTAACTTACTTAGGACCAATTTCAGAAAAAATTTCAAGAGTACTTGTTAATAAAATTAATGACTTAAACATCTCCTTTAAAACCAAATATAACATCAAGTCCATCTTCAGCAAGACCAAATACAAAGTTGACAAACTAAACAGAAGTGGTATTTACAAGCTGTTCTGTGGTGACTGTAATACGACTTATGTAGGTAGGAGAACTCTGAATCAAAGAATCAAAGAACACCTCAATAACCCAGAAAAATCAAACTTTGGATATCACATTAAATTTAATAATCATTCTTTTCCTCCTTCTGAAAACAGTAAAATTTTACACAACATTCCCAATAAAAACTTTAGACTCATGAATCTCTTGGAAGATCTAGAGATATCCAAAGAAATGAAAATAAACCCTGATTGTTGCTTAAACACACAAATCAACCTCAATTGCAACTATAAACCTCTTTTTAAATTATTATGGGAGACTTTAGAGGAAGAAGGGTGACCTCATGCAATCTTGTTATATATTTTTCATACTTTTATTTTGTAAACAAATTTTAAACTTTATTAAAATTTACAACATTTTGTAATTCATTTGACAGTTGGTCTTAATTGAAACATAAAAATACATTCTTAAAAAATTTTTATGCAAAGTTCTTACAATTTTCCATTAAGACAAACAATTCTTAATACACTTAAGTATCAGATAACATACCATTAATACCAGGTTTCTTCTTTATAGTGTTGTTGAACAATTTGAGCCCTTGTTCCTTAAGGATAGCTGTCAGATTGAACATACATTGACCTTGAGCAATGACTTGAGTGAATTTACAAATTAATGTCATTCTGTATGATGTGATGAACACATAAAATTTAATTTAAAAACTTAATTTTTCGAAAGTCTTTGTTGTCTAGTGGTAATTCCAAACTACTAAATAATTTTGTAAGAATTTAAAAAAACAATCTCTATTTCCTATATATGACATTTGTCACCTGTCACTTTTGAAAAATCGTTTAAAAAGGACCGACATTTGATTTCACTAGTTCTATTCAGTCTACGTCCTCACATCAATAGATGGTCGGGTCTTAAACCCGTACCATGACAAAAATTTTTTTAATTTTTTAACGTGTTTGTGAAGTCCAGTGTCGACTTTTTATATGTTTTTTATATGTTTTAAGAATTCCAACTCCTACAAAAAATCATAATTTTGAAACTTAAGGAAATGAGATCTCTCCTTTGTAGTGGTATTTAAAAATTGACGTAAGTTAAAAATTACAATCTTTACCAATTAGTACTTACTAGAACATTTTATTGTAGCATAGCTCTGATGATGGCTTTGTAAAGCCGAAAGCGCTCAGCTAGGAATTGCCTAAAATATACACACTTTAAAAAATACTTTTTTGCATTTTCTTTCGACTTTTGAGGTTTAGACGGAAGTGATATTGTAGATTGAGATTTAATGGGTGTCTTAGTTGATGTAAATTGTGATAGAACAGGGCAGTCTGTTTTGCGATGACTTTTTAAAATACACTTAGGGCAATTAAAGTCAGTGGATAGAAAAATTAGATAGTTGATGTTGTCTTCAAAGCTTAAAACGTGGTTATAGGCAGTGTCCAGCATTCCAAATTGCAGAAAAGTCGTCTGGAATACAGTATTAAGTCCTAATTTTTTCAGTTTAACTTTAAGTACTGAGTTTGGTATGGTGGGACAAACATTTGAGATGACCAGTCTTGTAGCAGGAGTAATTAGACGTCTTACTTCAACTACTGAATCATTAATGGATATTGATGTATGTGTCTTCAGCAATGTGTTGACGACTTCGGTATTGGAGAGGTAAATACAAATTCTCTTATTTGAGATGCGGGATGCAAATACTATATTTTCTTGTTTTACTATATTTCCTATTGCTATCACATATTCGTTTATTTTTATTCCATTGAGAGCAGATAAGACAATGGCTTGGTTTTTGGTTGGATATTTAAATGAAGTAACAGCGTTGGAATATGAACATGGTTGATTGTTGTTAGGAGAGGAAACAGAACCAACAGAATCTTCATCAATTTTTAAAAATATTATTCATATTTTGGCACCTCTATTTTTCAGACGGTCCTGTTTCCATAAAAACAGAATCGGTAATAAGGTACCAAAAGTTGTGTAGTTGATAAATCCGGTACCAGGAATTTGTTTTGATATAAGTATCTCTAATTATCTTATAATAAATACTACTTACAGTTTTTCTCCAAGTAGTTCAATTTTACTACACTTTATTGCAATTTTATCAACTGGATACAAATAATATCGCAAAAGACCAGGTGTAATTAGACTAGCTATTAAACACGTCTGTTTACGACAAAGATTCGACGTGAAATCAAGTATAAAGTTGTTTGTATATTTCTGTATACAGATTGAACCAAATTAAAACGGAACATACAATTTAATACATGTCTGTTTGAACTGCATTTAAAATAGTGGACCAATATAAAACTTGGACAAGAATAAATCCATACCTGGGTATAGACATTGTATAAAATATCGTTCAACTATCCGTCTCGCAACAAAGTTGTTTGCGTAAGACGGGTTTGTCTAAGGAGGCGATAATAGTTCAAGAAATGAAGCTCGAAAAAAGTTAAAACCTCGCAATTTTTTCGTCCTGCATGTATCCAGTTGAAATTTGAGGAGAAGGTAGGTAATAGCCCGAGGATCAAAATCTACATCAAACCGAAGTACGCTAAAGGGTTTTAGGGGTGAAAACTACCCCTAATTGTCAAAAATTATAAACTAACATATTAAACCTGAACATGGGTAAGATTTGGTTTGAATTAGATAAATAATGATTATTTTATACTTTTGAATAGAGTTCCATCATATTTCAACCCTTAAAAAGCAACCCTTGTTAGAGATTAATGTAAAAAATTACTAATTCTAAAAAAATGATTTCGCCTTGGATCGATTTGGATAAAAATTTGGATTTAAGCTCAATTCACCCGCTGCTTTATAGTTTATGTCATGTCGACGAACCCTGATTGTTCTTAGGGGTGAGAACTACCCCTAATTGTCAAAAATTATAAAATAACATATTAAACCTGAATATGGGTAAAATTTGGTTTGAATTAATTAAATAATGATAGTTTCGTGTTTTGAATAAAGTTCCATCATATTTCAACCCTTAAAAAACGACCCTTATTAGAGATTAATATAAAAAAATTAGTAATGCGAAGAAAATGATTTCACCTTGGAACGATTTGCATAAAAATTTGGAATTAAGCTCAACTCACTCTCTGCTTTATAGTTTATGTCATTCCGATGAACCCTGATTGTTCTTAGGGGTGAAAACTACCCTTAATTTTAAAAAATTGTAAAATAATATTACAAATCTTAAGATGAGTGAAAGTTGGTTTGGATTAGTTAAATAGTGAGTTTTTTATACTTTAAAATACAAATTCATATATTTTCAACCCTTAAAAATCAATTGTTATGAGTGCTATAGGTGAAAACAATTTTTTGCCAAAATTTTGCAACTTTTCAACTTTTAAAAATCACCCTTTACAACATTGCAGTTTTTATAAACTAATTTATAAGATATAAATTGAAAAAAGTAGAATTAAATACAAAAAAAATTATCAACATAAAAAGGCACCATATATTCTAATACATTTACATAAATAGTTGAAAATATTTACATTTATAGGTAAAACAATTATAATATTAATTTTATTCGTCATCAATTACATCTTCATCGTGATCTATGTCATCCTCATCTTCTTCAATTATTGGTGGACTGTTATTGCACCCTTCACCTGAGCACCCAGAACAAGTAGAGTTACAGTATAAACCAACTTTTTTGCACCCATATGAAACGCCGCATCTTTTTTGCATTGGCAAAAAATAATTTTCAAAAATTTATTGGGTGCAGGTTGTTTGTTCATGCGTATGGGTAATAACAAACCATCTTTGGAATACCATCCCCAATATGTGGCTCTGATATTTTCATTGCCAAGCCATAGACATATGAGCAGATGTTTTATTCTGTTGTATGAGATTTCAAAATAAGAACGCTTAAAATTTCGAATGTATAACGCCCCACTAGCTAATATACCGGTTTTGTAGATTATTATGCTCCGAAATGTACTGTACTATCTAATGGAATTTTCCGGAAAAAAATTAACTGGTTTTTTTTAACGTATTTCCTTTAATTTTTAACGATAGAGTGTTTCTTCAAAAACGATTTGTAGAGGTTTTTATTAGCTACAATAATCTGTAAATTAAATCTTTTTGCAACCCTTGGTTTTTAAATGGGGTGAGTTTAAAGGGCTCGAAAAAGATGGTGCTTGATCGTAAATCGATGCTTTAAACGGCTATATTTCGCCAAATATTTATTGTACAACAAATCTAAATAAAGTGTAATTTTAGTCATTAAAAAAGCTACAATTTGGTAATTTTTATGTTTTTCATATATTCAGTATTTTCGGGCGTATTTAAAAAAAGAAGGGTAAAAAATATGAAATTGTAAATCGTCTCTCGCTTTAAGCTGTACTTTTTTTAAAACTAAGCATTTTTAATGGGTCAAACTTCTTGGACGTATTAACAATACATTTACAAAGGGAATTGCAGAAGGGTGAAGATCGATTTTAATTATGGGGGTGGTTAGGGTGTTGTTTTCCTCGATTTTTATCGTAAAAAATGAGGTATTGACCTTATTTTTTTATGATAGGTCTATTTATGCTCTTTAAAAAAGATTTTTTGAGTTTTCTTCCATAAATGCATCATGTTTTCGATATTTGACTTTGAATCTTTCAAATTTGGCAATTGAAGAAAACCGCTGAACATTGATATTGTATTTGTAATTGTATTTGTCTTTTTAAAAGCTACAAATTTGTTCTCTACAATTTTTTTCATAAAATGCACTATTTTCGAGTTATTCGCGAAAAATCGATTAAAAACGTGGATTTTTTCGTCTAAAAGTTGTTACTTTCAATCGCGAATAACTTGAAAAATTTCATTTTATAAAAAAATGTATAGCACATTTTTTGTTTAGAATCACGTTTCTAATCGAAACCTGTAGTTCAAACGTAAAAAAAAATTTCACCCCGGAGATGGGGTGGCAACCACCCCCTAGGCTTTGGTGCACTTTGGTTCGATATATATTTTGATCCTTAGGCTATTACCTACCTTCTGTTAAATTTCAAGTCAATCCACGCCGCAGGAAAAAATTGCGAGGTGAAATGCTACATTTCCTGGACTATAACTGGTTTGACAGCATAATAAAATCGTAGATTAATGTGTAGCTTTCAATTTTTATGAGTTCAGAATCCAGCAGCCCGCTGAAGTATGGGATTTTTTATAATATAATTATTTGACAATCTTTTGTTGGCCAACCAGCTACAGCAGAATTGAGCCGAAATACATTATATTCCTATGTTCCGAATTTATTTCGTTCAATCTGTATATATATTAAGTCACTTTTTCATAAAAATATTTGCAGAGATGAGAGTGGTTCAAATACTCAAATTAAAAATTCTGTGTTATTTAATTAAATCAAAAACGAGACAAATTTTAAAAACAGTAATTTATATTATTTCAGTATTATTAAAAAATCTACAAATAATAATGCCCCTGTATCTATTTCTCAATATCTCTAGTGTCATCATCTGTAGGCGATGGAAATGTTGAAAACCATTTATTGTGGTGTATCGCCAGAGAAAGACTTGCAAAGAACAGGAAATTTCAGGTTGTATAAACATCAGAATATTAAAGGAACACTGTCTGATAGAATCTAGTTCAATTTTCTTTCTAGACTTCCAAAAGAATTACTTTCCTCTAGAGAAATATACGATGCTAAAGTGCAAAACAAGTTTCTGTTTTCTTACATTAGCGAACTTTAATAATATCTCTACGTCTTCAATGATTTAAATGTAAAAAATTTGAGATTTTTATGATGAATACCTATTGTATTATTTTTGAGCATTTTACATAAATATTATATATAAAGAATATATTGTTTATAGTACGTGTATAGTTAATATAACCATGGAATAAGGTCTATAATATCGATGGTGTAATCTTAATTAGAATCTTAATTAAATATTGTTTGCTCATAGATGTTTACGTAGGTTATCGTCACAAACAATATATTATTATAATATGTATTATCGAAATAAGAAAAAATACGAATGCTGAATATTAACCCTATAACGCCGAATTTTTAATGTATTTAAAAAAAAAATTTTTTGTTTCTTATTACTTATTTTGCTATTATTAATTTACAGATTAAAAAAACAGTTTTTTTTAAATATTAGGTGTTTTTTTGAAACGTTACGAAATCGTCACAAAAGTCTTTTGTTTAGAAATAACTTATGATTTAAATTTTGAAAAGTTTTGATTTTTTGCTTCATTTTACATACATAGTAATGCACAATATCGATATAAAAGACATAATAAATTTGAAAAACATCAATTTATTATAAATTAAATACAAAAATAGAAGTTATTATGTAGTGTGGAAATGTATAAAACAGTTCTTTTCCTTTGTAATGAATACTTTTAGTGACTGGACCTAGCTTCTTCTTTTTTGAAAATTCTGCATCTGTGCTGGTTTTTGATGGACGACCCCTTTTTGATTGTTGGGTTCTTTTCCCTTTCAATAGCAGTGCCTCTGCAATGCTCATTTTGAATTCTTGGAGATTAACTATGTTTCTTTTAGGTACCTGTAAGGATTCGCAGTCTCTTCTGTAAATGAGCCAAGAGTTTACCACAGTAACATCTAAAAAGTGAAAAAACAATTTGTGATAGAACTTTTTAGATCTAATATGAATTTTGTAAAGAGCAATTAATGCATCCATTAGGTCCACTCCACCCATAAATTGGTTATAGGTTTTGACAATAGCTGGACAGGTAATTGTAATATTCTGTTTAGTCTATTTGTCATATCGCTCGCATGTTTCAGTAGGTTCTGCAGACGAAAATGTTGATAGCAAATTGTTTTATATGTAAAATCCTTGTTTAGAGGAACTCCGATAAGCGATTTATTCTTACTGTTCCAAGGCAATAAATTTTCTTTTTTGCCAAATGCACCATCAAAGCTAGAGAGGTAAACCAATTATCGAAATATAGGAGATGATTTGCACCTACAGAAATATGAGTGGCTAATTGCAGTACCACATTGGAACTAGCTCCTAAATCTGGTTCTCCAGTTACTGGTTGGATTTTTTCAGAATATATAAAAAAATCATACATAATTCCTTTCTCATCACAAAGAGCAAATAATTTGTAGCCCCATTTGTGTGGCTTGCTGGGTATATATTGTTTAATGCTAGATCTGCCTTTGAATGGTACTATCTGTTCATCAATACATAACATTTGAGGCATTAGAATTTCTCTAAATTTTGCCTGTAAATGATTTATCAATAGCCTTATTTTGAATAGTTTGTCATATGTGGTATTATCTTCTGGTATTGTCGAATTATCGTTAAAATGGATTTTGGATTTTATTTCTTCCCACCGATCCCTGGTCGATTATGTTTGGTCGATCCTATTTTATGGTTGTGAGACATGGACGTTAAAAACCACAATGCTAAACAAGTTAGAAGCATTCGAAATGTGGTGCTATAGACGAATCCTAAAGATATCGTGGGTTTCGCATACTTCCAATGAAGATGTTCTTCAAATGATCAATTCATAACGTCTGCTCATCAACACCATAAAGAGGAGAAAAACAGAATACTTAGGCCATATAATTAGAGGACCTAAATACCATTTACTTCTCCTTATAATACAAGGAAAGAGATGGATTGGTCGAAAGAAACTTTCATGGCTGCGTAATATTAGACAATGGTGTGGTTTCACAGTAGAAGAATTATTTCGCGCAGCAGCCGACAGAGAAAGGTTTCAGGAAATTGTAAACATGATGACGGCCAACGTCTGAATACGGACATGGCACCCAAAGAAGAAGAAGATCCCTGGTCATTACTTCCGATACAATTGGACAGTTTAACTTAGTTTTCCAATACAATCTTGAGTTGGATGGTTTTACCATGGACATTGCCAATAAGGACCCTAAAAATTGTTCCAATTCAGGAATTGACAATGACAGACTTTTATTGGAATTTTCTTGAATGGCATACAAGTTTGACGGCTCAACTATGTGAGTCAGAATATCTTCCGAAAAAAAATTTTTTAAAATATTCCACAGGTCGTTTTACAACTCCAGACGGCTCTAGTTGATCTAACCATATAGGAAGTGGTTTAGCAGAATCTTCAGTTGATACATGTCGCCAAAGTGGATAGGTTTTACGACTCTTTGATTTTAATGTTTCTGGTGCAGCTACTGTTTCTCCACTGGCTTCACTTTCTTCAGTACTATCTTCAGATTCATCTATAATAAAAAAAGAGTATAAATGAGTCATTTCAAACTATAATACAAAGAGGCAAAGCAGTCAATACAAATGACTAGAAAATTATATAAAAGAACTATAAAAATAATTACCCAAATCCTCGAAATTAATATCAGAACCATCTACAGTATCTGTACTACTCTCATCCATTAAGGGAAGACGTTTTTTGCCATAAAACGCAGCACAATCCATAATTATTTTGATCAATCTAAAAAAATCCAAAAGACGAGAGTGACGATTTCGTAACGCTTAAAATTTTCAATAAAAATACAGAAAAATAATTAATTTTAGCATATATATTACCTTCGCCAAACGATAATCGTCCTTCTAGAAGTATGTAAAAAAAAATCCAACGTTCATATGCTGCTTGATTCCAATTTATAACAATAAACACTCCACAGTACACTATAACGTAACTTTTCATTAGTGCACTGTCAAACAGAAACATCTCACGTGAATGTGCCGCGCGAACGTAATCAAAACGGGTTTGCTATATTTTCACTGAAATGTAACGATACCGATCCCGTCGGCGTAGCCCTTCTACATGGGTTATTTTGTGCATAAGACCAGTGTTTATCAAACGTTACGAAAACGTCACGCTCAGCGTTATAGGGTTAAAATGAATATTCTTTTAACTGTATTTAGTCGCGTTTTGAAAAAATATCATTTTTTTGTATCAGTATGTCATCATCATTTATTGTATCTATCAGTATGACAGGTCTAATTTCTGTTTTATATCCAAGGAATTAACGCACCACTTTAAAATATTAAAATATTTTATTAGCGTTAATAACAATTGGACCCCGTTATGCAACAAGGAACCAACCAACATTACCAAAGTTTTGAGAAAAATTAGAATAATGTTTAGATTGTTTCATGAAATTATTTAGGCATAAAAAAATGATTGACGACAATAAAATAAACACTTTTATTACAATAAAATGGTATTAATGATATTAGTAAAATACATAAGTACAATATGAACTCCTAAGGTAGAAAAAAATCACTTGGTTCTTTGTTGCTAAATGTAATATTAAATATCCACGTCTGGTTCGAAATCTATATCTCCATTAAATCCATCTATATCCTCTATTATAGAATTGTCTGCCGTTAGATTTGTATAAAAGCTGTGGTGTGCTGACGGTATTAAATGAAGATAACTTTGTACGTCTCTCAACTTTGCGTCTGCAACTGGTTTTCCCTCAGGCCATAATGGTTCTAAAAACGTGTTGTACTGTGGTCCGGTTGAAGCTTGTCTTCCTGCTACTTTCCGTATATTAATTTCTTGGTAATCGTCATTGTCTAGGTAAGTCGTCTTCAAAAAAATATTATAAGGCTTATCTTTAAATAATTTAACTTCTTTGGTTCGTAACCAACTTATCTTCTCGTTCGTAATACTTTTTTTTCTGTTTGTGATTTGTTTTTCTAATTTTGAGGTACTGAGAAAATCTTCTTTTACCATCATATTTACATTAATAGGTCGCTTTTGTCTACAAGTTCTCATTATATTGCTGTATTCTTCAGGTGAAAATATATTATTTTGCTTTTTAAGAGCACATTCGACATCTCCAAAATCACTATCATTCGGCAGAAACGTATGACCTGGAACAAGGAACCTCAGCCTAATAGTCTTTAAATGCTGTGATTCCTCCAAAAGACATTTTAACAAAAGTACTATTTTAATGTTTCTGTTTTGTCCACCGCAAGAGTCACTCCACAGAATAATATGCTGAACTTTATCGCTTATGTTAGCGAGAATGTATTTTCTTAGGCAAGATCCCACTTCTTGGGCTCCACGGCCTGCCTGTCCTTCTAGCCATAAATTAAATGTTGATTTTTTCTGTTTACCTGCATAAATTCCACAATTATATACCCATAACTGTCTTTTGTAAAATATAATATTTGAAGATATGCGAGGTAAAGGAAGCGTTTTTTCTAAATCGAAGGTCAGAGTTTCTGTTTGCTCGTCTTCTATTGCCTTGGCCAAGTCAATATTCATTTGTTTTCTTCCTAATTCTGCCTCTTCTACATGTAATTCGTGTTGTCTAACAATTTCCCGTTTTTCATCGTCGTTAATACTTTGTATCTTCACTTTAAATGCATCACATTTATTGCAAGTATCCTTTTTTGGCTTTTTTAGCCTCAAGTTAAAATCTCTCAAAAAAACTTTTTTAAAAGATGAAAAACTTACAGGTTTATCACTTTTTGGTTTGTAAAGATCATACATTATCGGTAAAGTAGTTCCTTCCTGCAAAAATTCTTGATCCATCTTCCGTGCTCTACAGTAATGGGATACATAGCGTGGAAATTGATTTATATGATTAAATATAATATTTTTTTCATCTGCTGAAATCTTGTTGTGTCCACCGCGAACACCTCGTTTGTCAAGTGTAGACAAATTTCTTACTTTTTGTAGAGCAGTATTTATACGTTTAGTTGACACTTGCAAAGTATTCGTATACATATTTCTACAAACTATAACCTTATTTATGAAATATTTCCTTGAGAACTGTCGTGTTGCAGGATTTATCGCATTTGAATTTTTTCTCTGAGCAAAATGTTCTCTAACGGATGTTGATATAAATGTTGTTTGTAGATTATAATCCGCTAAGTTCCAGTAATGTTCGAAAAACTGTTGGAGATCATCAGCAGAAAATTTTTCATGGCATCTTGCAGCACATGAGCACACAAATTTGATAAATGCTTTTGACTTAACAAGTTTTCCTCGAGCGGAGTAATACTCCATATTACTGTTCGTTTTCCTTTTTCTTTCCTTTCTGTCTTGTTCAGCATATTTTTTCTTTCTTCCTTTTTTTGGACGACCCGTGAAAGATACATCTGCAGTTAAATTAGTTTCTGCTTCATCATTAGGGTTCGAGTTATGGTCTGAAGGTTGTCCTAAACTTTCGTCGGATGAGACGTCGCTGTAGGTAGGTTGGAAATCTTTATCCTTGACGGAATCATCCGAGTCTTCGTCGTAACTGTTACCGTTAATAATCGATATATCATCATGTTTATGGGAATCACTATTGCTGTTACTTGGTCCCTGATTTTCTTTGCTGCTATTTTGCCAGTCCTGAAAAAGAATTTTGCAATAAGGAACCAACTTACATATTCGGAAAAAAATCAAAATTAAATAAAAAACTATAAATAAGCAGGACTGATTATGCTAAAAATTGGCAAATAACATGCTATTAAATAAAAATACCTAATAATATAGTCATAGGACAAAATTTTAGAGGTCTTTTAAGGTTAGAAGTAAAAAAAAATATAAATTAATAAACCTACCTCTTGCAAATTGGAAATACAAGCTTCAGTGGAAGACGTTGGTATCAGCCTTACATTATTCATGATTTTTTGCACCCGTTGCGAAAGAAATCTCTCGCTTTGAAGCATTTTCAAAGTTATTTTTCTGGCACTCAACGATAATACACAGCTGGGAAAGTAAATCTGCAACATGGAACCAACTTTCGTAGGTTACAGATTTCTGCAACAAAGAACCAAAGTTACTTGGTTCGAATTAGAAACCTGTACAACCGAATTTACAAATTTGCAATATGGTTCTATCGTCCCCTAGATGTCGCCTATGTCCAAAATCAGTTGGTTCCTTGTTGCAAAACCTAAATAATATTATTTGGAGTCGGTGGGAATCAATAACTCGATTTTTGATAAAATGTTAGTTGGTTCCTTGTTGCATAACGGGGTCCAATTTCCATTGTCATGTTATATTTTGCAAGCCCCTTGTATATGCTATTCGTACACTCTATATTTATTGACTGTGTTTTATCGCTATAGTTTTTTGCATCAAAACAAAAAGAAGCAAAAAATGTACCAATTCCATAAATATACTAATTTCCAAGTGTTCACGAATTTTATTGGCTACTGTTTAATTGTTCATCAATCAGCCAATCGCGTCCACTGCTGGACATAGGCCTCCCTCAGTTCTTTGCAGTGTTCTCTACACTGGGCCGCTTGTAGCCAGTTTCCCGCTACACGTTTAATGTCATCGGTCCATCTAGTCGGTGGTCGTCCTCGGCTTCTTTTATAATTTCTAGGCCTCCATTCCATAATACGTCTTGTCCACCGTCCATCTTGTGTTCTGGCTAAGTGCCCTGCCCAGTTCCACTTAAGCGTCGTGGTTCTTTCGATGACGTCTTGAACTCCTGATCTTCGCCTGATTTGTTGGTTTGTTATGTGGCCTCGAAGGCTCACGTTCAGCATTGCACTGTTTAATTGTTGATTATTGTTAATTATGTTTATTAAGGGGCGCCAATCACGTAATTTAACTCGAGATGAATGTGCCCAAACAGTGATACTGTAGGAAGAAGTGGGAGTTACAGATTTGGTCGTCGGTTTAATGTGTCCCACATATCCATCTCACGGGTGTTAGAAAGATTCCTCGAAACAGGGGATCATACACGCCGACCAGGGCAAGGACGAAACCGGGTAACTACCCCTATTCAAGATCGATTTTTAATAATTTCTGATCTTCGACAACGTTTTGTAATACATCTAAGTCTACAAATTTAGCTCCGAGACAAACATGCTATACAAATTATTGTTATATTGCTATACAGAGAACACGTTAAATGATTAGAGGCTGACTGGGAACGAGTGCTATTTACTGATGAATCCCGATTTTGTTTATACAACAACGACAGACGTGTTCGTGTGTTGCGACGACCAACGAACTATATGTTCAGTGTAACTTCTCACACACCACATTTTTTGGTGGAGGATCTGTTAAGATCTGTATGGTGTGGCGTGGTATTTTTTGACCACACGTACCGACCTAGTGGTCATACAAAATGAAACTGTTACAACTGTAAGGTATATATTGGAGATCCTGGAGCAACATGTAGTACCATTCGCTCCTTATATCGCTGAAAATATCTTACTAATGCAGGATAATGCCAGACCTCACGCTCCACAGATCGTCAGAAATTATCTAGAAGAGGTAGAAATTAACACTATAGAATAGCCAGCACATAATCCGGATTTAAATCCTAGTGAAAATCTCTGGGATATCCTTGGTAGGCGATTAAGAGCAACACCGATCCAACCAAACAAGTGGGAGAGAGGCTGATCCAGATTTGGAGAGAACTAGACCAAAATTAAATACGGCAATTTAATTTTAAGTGTGGGCCAACGATGTGAGGCTGTTATACGTAGTAGAGGTGGAAACACTTGTTATTAAGACTCTTTTCATATTTTAGTTTATTTTCTTATAATTATTTTTTTTAAATTTTCCGTTTTATTTATTTTTTTTTCTTGTACTTAACATTTTCTGATAATTGGGCAAATTGTTGTTATTACTAATAAAATGTAGAATAAATCTGGTAAAGTTTTATTTTTTATTCTTTGCTATTTACAAATAAAATTGATTTATTGAAGTAGTGCCTTAATTTCTTGGAGAAGTGTATTTTCATTTTGGTTTGATTGCTGATATTTTTGTCTTTTAGTAGATTTTGGTATTTCCAAAATTCTACCTGGTGGAGTATACATTGTTTAGTCATTATATCTATTAGACACATATAACATATCTGCAGTTAGCGATACAAATCGCTAACTGCAGAAAGGCATCACGTCCAATATGTTAAATTTTGTGCATTTTATAAAAATTGTTTCCAGTAGCAAAACGCAACGTTTACTACAAAAAGGTAACACGTTTGCATATTAATATTGGCATGATAACGCTTTCGATATTCTATTTACTGCAGAAAGGTAGTACGAACTATCCTCACAGCTGAGTTTAGTCAGACAATATTGTCCTTTGTTTATTGATGATTGTTGTCGTCTTTACTGTGGTTAATAAGTAGATTAGAATGAGTGGTTCAGATGAGGAATGGCGTGTAAACAAGAAAAGAAAAGGTTTTACGAATGATAAAAAATATAAAGGGAACATAATAAAACAGTCTAAAATAGCTGGACAAGAACACTTAAACTTTGTTGGCAAAACTGTACCAGCTAAAAAACTAGGCTTAAATTTTTGCAGGTGAGTTTTGTTTTATTTATTGTTGTTAATTTGAACATTTTGGTTTAAATAACATTTTACTGATAATTTAATCTTGTATATATTTCGAAGTAATCTTAGGCTACTAAAACCTAACCTTAAAGTCATTTACTATCTCCAATATCTTTTTCACTGAAAATCCACAAGAAATCTACGTTCTTGTAGTTGGCTGTATACCATAATATATTAAAAAAATTTTATTAAAAAACCTTTATAAAAGGTATATATTTAAAAACTCCAACGGGCTAATTATATAAAACGTTTTCGGAATTAATATTCCATCATCAGTGTTTCATCAGTGACATTTAACACTGATGATGGAATATGAATTTCGAAAACGTTTTGTATAATTAGCCCGTTGGGGTTTTTAAATATATACCTTTTATAAAGGTTTTTTAATAAAATAATTTTCATGGACTTGCTGTTAAAATAAAGTCTTTTGTTGTTTTAGTTGCAAATCCAATTGTCTTGGAGTTTTGACTGAAAAAGATGTGATTGAAATATACGCCAAACTAAGTAAGATGACAACTAAAACGGAACAGGACTTTTACATTCAATCTGTAGAAAGGAAAGACCCAGGTCTAGTTCGTCAACCGCGAAACCCAAGGCTATCAGTGTGATTTATTATAAAGTACACAATGGAAGACGAACAAAAAATGGATTGATGAAAACCTATGGATACACTGTACAGCCGTGTTACCATTTGTCCCATCTATTGCAATTAAATGAAACAGCGACTACAGAGGAAAAAACGTGTCAGGAAATTCAATACCTTGGTCCGTACTGTCTAAATTAAGGGTCCATGTAGAGTCATTCCCCACCAAAGTATATCAATAAACAGGAAAAAAAAAGAGAACGTATTTTCCAGCTATTATGAATTTAAAAATCATATACGACATGTTTTCACGACAAAAATACGACAAAAATATCATAGTTTTCATTTTAACATGAGGAACTGAGAAAAGGCTCTCTTACAAATTTTTATATTTTAAGGAAAACTACCCGTCTATTGGCTTTGGCCAACCAGTTAAAGATGCATTTGTTACATGTGAGGAATTAAATTTAAAAATAAAAAGTCCTGCTTTGAATAAGAATGCAAAGCAAACAGCTGTCAATGAGCTAACAGTGCACAAGCAGAAATCTAAAAAAATCTAGGCATCACTGAAAGACGTGACCACGCAGTGTGTCAGTAAGCCTAAAGAAAATATTGGCATCTGCATAGATTTTATGGCCAACATATATCTACCTTGTATTCCTATCCAAGATACCTATTACCTTAGACAGCTCACTATAAATGTCTTTGGTGTGCATAATCTTGCGACACGGGAATGTACAATTTTTATCTATCATGAAGGTGAAGGGAGTAAAGGCTCAAACGAAGTTTGTAACTTGGTACATTAAAAACAAAATTGGCAGTGGTGTTAAAAACCTTTATCTGTTTGGGAACAACTGCGCAGAGCAAAATAAAAATAATACTGTGATTCGCATGATATGTACCTGTGTGAGATAAAAAAGTTTAATTAAGTCAAACTAACCTTTCTTGTTAGGAGCCACTCTTTTATGCCAAATGACAGAAATTTTGGCATCATCAGAAGAAAATTAATGCAAGAAGAATGATATTATACCATTAATGAGGTTAAAGAGCTTATATTGAGATCATCAAAAATTGACGGCAAATGTTCTTTGACTTCAGTTCATGGTGGCCCCAGTGTTTTATAAAAAAAACCTGCTTAAGTGATGATTCGTATGGCAAAAATGTCCAAAAGAAACTAAAAAACGGTTTTTGCTATAATACAATACAGAGAAATGAATTTTTCATCAAAGAATCCTAACACGGTTCAATGTAAGATAAACATCGGCGGCTTCATAATGGATGAATTCAAACTACGGAACGCAGTACAGCTAATTTAGGGTCCTACTAGAAGAGTATATTCAACAATACTTCCATTTAACAGAAAGAAAATGGAAAACTTGAAGAAAATATTGGTATACATCCCGGAAGAAAAACTGAATTTTTGGAAACCGATTTTGTCATGGCCCATTACACCGGCATTTTCAGAATAAAACTAAAAACTTGAACTAAAATTTACTTCAAAGTTTTAATTTATTTGCTTTAATTCATGTACAGGACATTGTTTCATTTCATTAAAATTAATTCTCATAAAATATTCTATTTGTATATTGATTCTTTTCATTAGAACTTCTTAAAGTTTCTTGTTTACGGCAGAAAGGGAACATGACCTTAACAAAAAAAAATTCTCTATCCTCTCCTCTTAAAATATTTAAATATTTTATAAGTATGTAGTAGTCCAGAATTCCCAATCACATAAACCTTAAATGCAAAAAAATTAATACCAGTAGTATGTTTGAGTTTGATAAGTTTTTTGTCTCTCCTGAAAAATTGGCAAAACTGAACTTGTTGTCTTTCTGCAGTTAGCGATTCACATGTTCCATATGCAACTTTTACAGGAAAGACCTTTAAAGTTTATTAATTTTTCTCTAAATGCAGATTTTTGTTTATGAACTTTACATGACGCGGATTGTAATTTTTTTTGTTTATTTATTTTTTATATAGCTCAAGTGCATCGACAACTAAGGCCATTGGCATCATACAGTTGATTTATTCTTACAGATTACACAACAGATACTAAATTTTATTAAAAAGAATAGTGTCTTTGAGGAACTGAAATACTTTGGTATATTCACATGGCAGTTGGCAGTCCGTTAATATATTTATGGTTAGGCTAAGGGCACAATTGCACTGTTGATATTTTGGGTGTTCATCCATCATAATTCCTCGAAATTACGAAATAGGTATAAAATTTTATTAAAAGATTTGGTGTCTTTAATGGACTATAGTAGTTTAGTGTATTCAGTTGGATATTTTATAATATCTGCAAGCTGCGTCTTTAAGTTATTATTTTTTCGGGAGTGGCTGATGTACCGTTGGCAGTCCATTAATATATTATGGTTTACGGTAAGCTTTCGGATTGTTATTAATTTATGTATGTATGTTCTATTGTATAGCCTGGTAATGAAACAAGTCAATAAATACACATTTAAATCAATATAAGGTTGAATGTTCGAATAATTAAACTTTGAGGGTGTACAAGGCAACTATCGAACACGGTGATTAATTTAATCTTGCCCAAGTACTTTTGATCAATAGATCATCATCAGGGGCATTTCGTCAATTGTGGCCTATCCGACATAGTAGAATGTCATAAATGTAAAATCTGGACATAACAATACAAAATACACTACACTAAGACAAACAAACACTTTAAAATTTATATGGAGAAGCTACATATTCTGTCTCCGGCTTCTTCACAATATGTAGCTTCTCCATATAAATTTTAAAGTGTTTGTTTGTCTTAGTGTAGTGTATTTTGTATTGTTATGTCCAGATTTTACATTTATGACATTCTACTATGTCGGATAGGCCACAATTGACGAAATGCCCCTGATGATGATCTATTGATCGAAAGTACTTGGGTAAGATTAAATTAATCACCGTGTTCGATAGTTGCCTTGTACACCCTCAAAGTTTAAATACACATTTATTTATTAAAAACCATAAAGATGCAAAACATTATAAAACTTTAAAAGTTTTATAGGTATAGTTGAAATAATTAATTATAAAAATCAATCACTCACGTCATTAAGGTTCATAACGTATATCCCTAAAGTTTTCGGAAAATTTTAGATTTAAAAGTGTTATTGGTAAGAAGCATTGGATCAAATTGCTAGTGAAAACCAAAGTTAGTAAACAACTTACATAATATAAACAATGTTCATCATCCAGCCTCATTTTCACATCCATTGTTGGATATAGGCCTCCTCCAAACGTCTCCAGTTCTATCTATCTTTAGCTGCTGCAATCCAGTTTGTTTCTATTCTCCTTAGGTCGTCGGTCTATCGGGTGGGTGGTCTGCCGCGACTTCGCTTGTCGGCTCTTGGTCTCCACTCCAATAATCTCTTCGTCCATCTTCCGTGTTCCATTCTAGCAACATGTCCAGCCCACTTCCACTTTTGTTTATTGATTCGCAGTATAATATCGTCTACGCTAGTTCGTCAGCGTATCTTCTCATTTCTCACGCGATCTTTCAAGGTCAGGCCCAGCATTGATCTCTCCATTCGCCTTTGTGTTACCCTCAGTTTTTCGGCAGTAGCTTTCGTTAAAGTTAGGGTCTCTGCTCCGTAGGTCAAGACTGGTAAGATGCATTGGTTAAATGCCTTTCTTTTCAGGTGAATTGGGATATTTGTTTTAAAAATGTCTCCCATCTTTCCATATGGCGCCCATCCCAACGTGATTTGTCTATTTAGCTCGCAGGTTTGGTTGTCTCTAGTTATTCTAATTTCATGACCCAAGTATGTGTATTTATCAATTAATTCGACCTTGTTGTTATTAATCTGTAAACAGCCCAGTTTGTTATAGTATGTCATTCAGTTCTTGGAGCATGTCTATGATCTCTCCCAGATTATCTTACAGAAGCACGATATCGTCCACAAAACGTACACGGTTTAATCTTTCTCCATCGATGGATATTCCTTTCTCTTGCCATGTTAGTTTTTTAAATGCAGACTCAAGAACGGTAATGAACAGCTTTGGTTACATGGTATCACCTTGCCTAAATCCCCATTTTATCTTTGTTTTATTAGTTGCAGAATGTAGACTTATGGTTGTTGTGGCATTTTCATATATATTTTTGACTATATTACAATATCTGTGGTCGACGCTGCAATCTTGTAGTGCTCTTAAGATGGACGGTAGTTTCACTGTATCAAACGCCTAATAATGCGTATTTTTGCCCTCTCATCACATGTCCCAAGTACTCAAGTTTTTGTCTTTTAATAGGTAATATTATTTTTGCCTCATTTCCTATCCTTCTAGTTACTTCCATGTTTGACATTCTTTGAATCCATAATATTCGTAGGATTCTTCTGTAACACCAAAATAAAATTCAAAGGCGGCACTTATTCAGATGAACTTTTTTTAGTGTCCAAGCTTTCAAACCATAAAGAAGAGTAGAGAACACGTAATATCGAAGCATTCTCAGGCGTAGTTCTAACCTTATATCTTGACAACAAAGAAACTTGTAAAGTTTAATAAATGATGTACGTGCTATTTCAATACGAGTCTTAATTTCTTTGGTTTGGTCTACATCTGATGTTATCCATGTTCCTAAGTATTTATAGTTATTAACACTCTCAATTGCATTATCTTCAATAGTCAATTGGATATTTGCATGTGCAGATTTAGTCATGATCATGCATTTTGTTTTCTTTAAATTTATCTTCAGTCCGTACTCATGACAGCGTTCATTAAGGCGTTGCATTACGTTCTGTAAATCACTGTTGTTTTCCGTAATCCGTAATCCACTTTGTTGGGATATTTTAATTCCATAGGCATAAATTAAAGAGCTTTTGAATTTTGGCTATCAGTACTGAGCCTCCTATCTTTATCGCTTTCGTGACGACACCGTCCTCCCCCGGAGCTTTGTTATTCTTCATCTTTTTTAGAGCCTTGTAAATTTAGTCCAAGGAGATTTCTGGAAGATCTTCGGAACCCTAATTTTGAACCTTCCTTTGTTGATATTCAACTATATCATCTTCATACTTCATCATACTTCATCTATACATGATATTCAACTATATATTCAACTTTCTCTAGATAAACAATGTTAGTTTTAACAAATACGGTTCGCTAAGATGTCGTACAAACTTAATATTCATGAAAGTATTTTTCGTTTAGTTGGACATGTACCAAAACGCAATATAGTCAGAATTTTTAGTGCTCAAAATATTTCTGTGTCAACGATTTACCAGAAAATTAAAGAGTGTGAAAATGGTATACCATACCTTAATTTGCCCAAAAGTGAGAGACCAGAAGCTTTAACTCCTACTCGAGAACAGAGAATAATTCAGCGTATGGAGAACCAATTAGGAAAGTCTTTGCGAAATATTGACCGAAGATATAATGTTTCAGAAATGACTGAGTGTAGAAAAATTTCTAGAAATTATTTAAAATGAAATAAAAGAAAAAAAGGTCCTAAGTACACACCAGCTCAGTTAGAAAAAGTTCCTAGATGTTGCCGTGCATTAAGACGTATTTATTTTCCTGGTAAAATTGTCATTATTGATGATGAAAAATATTTTACTTTATTTAATTCAGAAATAAAAAGCAATGACGGATTTTATACACGCAATATACAAGATGCACCGGACGAAGTTAGGTTTAAAGGAAAAGCGAAATTTGCCGATAAAATTTTGGTATAGTGTGCAATCTCAGAAACAGATGTTTTTCAGCCGTTTGTTGGGCGTATTCACGTTGAAGCGCTTAATGCTGACAATTGCGTTGACAGGTATCTTACAAAGCTTGTTTAATTTATAAATACTGATCACCGCAATAATGAAATCATATTTTAGCTTAAGCCAGTAGAACAACAGATTGGTTACCTGCTTAAAATATAAATTTTGTTCCCTAGCGTGACAAATCTCCAAATGTGCCTAAGGCGAGGTCTATAGAAGAGTTTTGGGCTGTTTTGAGTCGAATGGTGTATAAAAATGGCTGAGAAGCCCAAAATAAAGATCAGATAAGGCGGAAAATTTTGCAAAAATTTCGTGAGATCGACTTGGAAACAGTCCAATGGCTTATTGTACATGCAACCTCAAATTTCCGTGTAATCAAAAATCACTAACCTCTTTCTATTCTAAAGAGTACATTAAAAACCTTAAATATGTAGACTTAATTTTCTGTATTCAGTTATTAAAATAAATTTAATTTATAGTTAGAAAATACATGTTTATTTTTTGGGAGAACTTAAGGGGCATACGCTATCTTTCAGCTTGAAGATCACGGTCTTCGTCTGCAATATTGTCACATGTTAATATATGATTATAAAATTCGTGGAAAATAGGCGAAATCAAGTTAATAATAAAAATTAATTTTTTTTTCTCTTTAGATATACGTCGATGTGTATCATAATATTTGTGAGATACAGAAACGGGGGAAAATTTTCGTCTAAAACGTCTAAAGTTGACTACATAAAAATTATCAGCAGTTAGGTTTTTCTTATATTTGATTTTCCTTGGCTCATTAACTTCTTACTGTACCCACTTCAAACCATTTTCATTATTTTTCTTTAAAACTGCTGGTCATTGAAGAGTTTGGAAAAGTAATAAAAGTTTTCTTGCTTCAGTTTACACACCTCAAAGAGCCTAGTCAGTAAAGATAGTAAAAAATGCTCACAGCGATATTTCAAAAATAGAAATACCATGTTTTTCTATATCGAAAAGTATCCAACCAAAAAAATTTTTAGATCCCGAGAACCAAACAAATCCTCAAAAAAAATATTTTTTTTTTGTTTTTTGACGATATCTTCGGTTCTAATCATGGTAGAAACTCATCATTTTTTTCAACTTTGTAGCGGTTATATTGCCTACTACATTGGGATCACTTATAGTGCGTTGAAAATTGGGGACAGGAATTATTGGACTCGAGATAGTTGAGTTTGCGAACTCCTACTATTAGTTTTTTTGTAGAGCTAATATATATATATATATATATATATATATATATATATAATATATATATATATATATATATATATATATATATATATATATATATATAGATTTATATACGTATATATATATATATATATATATATATATATATATATATATATATATATATATATATATGTATATATAAATAGCAAAGAAAACAAGAACCATGGTTATAAGTAAGAGGGGCAAAGTCATTACAAGGATCCAGATAAAAAATAGCAGCCTTTTTGAAGATGAGGAAATTTCTGAGTAACCAAAGACTTAATCTGCAAATCCAATATCGAATGGTAAAATGTTACATCCACTCTATTCTTCTTTATGGTGTCAAAGACTGGGAAGAAGAGAACAGAATGGGAAGAGATAGAGAACTTTTGATCACCATTGAAAGGACAAAAGACAATATATTTGGGACACATACTTAGAAATGATAAGTACGAGTTGTTGCAGCTGATTATGAAGGGTGAAATGGAGGGAAAAAGGGGTCCTGGTAGACGACAAAAATCCTGGCCGAAAAATATTTGCGACTGGACCGGGTTAAATACACAGACACTCTTAAGAAAAGTAGAAGATAGAGACGAATTTGCAATGGTTAGAGCCAACCTTTATTTGTAGAGACGGCACTAGAAGAAAAAGAAAGGTAGTGCAACATTTTTAACGAGTTTTGTAAATAATTTTGTTAGTTATTTAAGTAAAATAACAAATTATGAAGGAGTTAGTATTTTAGAAACTAGTGGAGAGACAGTATTTTTGGGTTCGATAATATTTTTAACAAGTGTGCCAAATTTATTTAATAGTTTAGTAAAAGGTAAAGGTTTAAACTTTTTATTCAGCTACAAATTAAGCCAGGATCATTTGAAAATGTTTTTGCTGCAATACGCAGAGGAGGATTTATAGATGTACTTATATTAATGAGATTTTTTGGTGATAAGCTAATTATTAGAACTACTTAAAATTATTTAAAGCTAAGAGCTGGAAATAAGCACATTCAAAAACAAAAATTTAACTATAAATAAAAGATTTTAAATTTAATCCAAAAAGGCACGTGTTTGTAAGTTGGTCTTCTTATTTAATCAATAATTTCAGTTTTTCTTTATAGTTTTTGTTTTTGTAGGAAACCCTAAAAGCCCACATAAAAAGCCAATTAAGGTTAGCTGCTAATGGCGTGTAAAATCTTCCCAAAGTCTCTGGACAAGTTTGGAAACTCCAACAGAATGTAACTCTCATTAACTTGAGATTTACTTAGTTTTTCAGAAGTTCGACAAGAAACAAAGCATTTGCATAATTGGTGGCCGTTTCATTCTAACCCCTAAACTTCTCGATTCCGTAGACGCTTTTGCCGTTAACTTCGTCTTAAAAGTTTAATATGAAAAATTAATTTAAGTGTTTCGCTTACTAAGATGCAAAGTAATATTTCTTGGAATGGGAGTAGAATTTAAAATGCAATAATTAATATCCATAGAATATATTAAATGTATCTAAAACGTTTGATATGCAGGTCAACAAAGCACTGAAATATGTTTTTAAAAAATTCTTTGAAACTACTTCTTATTTGTATAATATTGATATCAAATAAAATACAAGAATTACAATGAAAATGTATAAAATATTTATTCTGGTTACTGTGCCCGTTAGCTTAACTCATCATCATTCAGCCCATACTCGTCCACTGCTGAACATAGGCCTCCCGTAGTTGACCCCACAAATTTCTCTCCTGAGCCGCCTGCATCCAATTTTGATGTGTCCGTTTCAGGTCATCCGTCCATCTTGTTGGTGGTCGTCCTCTATTCCTAAAGGCATCTTGTCTGGGTCTCCACTCAAGAATGCGTTTTGTCCATCTGCCGTCCTTCGTTCTCGCGACGTGCCCTGCCCAGTTCCATTTTAAGGTTGATATTCTTTTGATTGCGTCGGTTACTCCCGATCTACGGTGCAATTCTGTATTGGGTATTCGGTCCCTCAGGGTTAATCCCAACATGTACCGTTCCATTGGCCTCTGTGTTGTTCGAATTTTGTTTGCGGACGTCTTAGTAAGTGTTAGCGTCTCCGCACCATAGGTTAGAACTCACAGCACACATTGATCGAAGACTTTTCTCTTAAAGCAGATGGGAAGAGCTGATTAGAAAACATCTCTTAGCTTTCCATAAGCTGCCCATGTCAACCCTATTCTACGTATTAGTTCATTGGTCTGGTTATCTCTACTTAAGCGAATTTCGTGTCCCAGATATTTGTATGCTGATGTTTGTTCTATACTTGTTCCAGCTATGTTGATGTTCTCACTCAGAACAAGGTTTGTCGTCACTTGTGTTTTTGAGTTATTGATCTTTAAACCCACTTGTGTGGAGGCATGGTAGAGTCTTTCGCACATTTCGATGGCATGATCTATGCGGTCTGTTATCAGGACTATATCGTCCGCGAACCTGAGGTGACTAAGCTGCTCTCCATTTATGTTTATGCCCTTTTCGTCTAGGTTTGCACGCTTACACATGTATTTCAACAATGTTGTAAACAGTTTTGGTGAAATGGTGTCGCCCTGGCGAACTCCACGATGAATGTTGAACTTGTGTGTATCTTCATGGAGTCTGACGCATGCCGTGGCATTATCATAGATATTTTTGATGACAGTGGTGTAGCGGTGATCTATTCGGCACTCTTTTAAAGCTTCTAGCATTTTCTGGTGGTTTACTGTGTCGAATGCTTTCTCATAATCCACAAATATTAGGACGAGGGGTTTATTGTACTCTATACATTTTTCGATGAGGCTTTTAATAACTTGTAGATGGTCGTTTGTGCCGAAGCCTGACCTGAATCCTGCCTGTTCGCATAATTGGTAAAAGTCCATTTTGTTCGAAAATCTGTTTGTTATGGCTTTTGTAAAGAGATTGTATATGTGTGAGATGAGGCTGATTGGTCTATAGTTTACGAGATTTGTTAAATCTCCTTTCTTAAACATTAGCCTGCCTGTTCGCATAATTGGTAAAAGTCCATTTTGTTCGAAAATCTGTTTGTTATGGCTTTTGTAAAGAGATTGTATATGTGTGAGATGAGGCTGATTGGTCTATAGTTTACGAGATTTGTTAAATCTCCTTTCTTAAACATTAGAATGATCACTGCATTTTGCCATTGTGATGGTGTTGTTCCTCTTTCAAGGCATTCTGTGAAAAGTATGGAAAGCATTTGTATCAGTTTTTTGCCTTCTAATTTTATGGCTTCGGCAATGACCTTGTCGTCGCCAGGTGACTTATTATTTTTGATTTGTAGGAAAGCTTTTTTGATTTCATCAATAGTAACATCTGGTATGTCTTCCGAGCCCTGGTTTAGAACCTTTGGTATGTTGTCAGTTTTAACATTTTCTTCTGTTTTGCTGTAGAGTTCGCTGTAAAATTGTCCGACAGTTTGTAGAATTTCCTGTTTATCTGTTATTATTTCGCCCTTTGTGTTTTTCAGTTTGTAAATATTTTTCTTTCCTATTTGCTGGTTCCTTCTGAAGACTTTTAAACTTTTGTTCCCTTCTATGACTTTTGATATCTCTCTGGTGTTGTAGTCTCTTATATCTTTTCTGATGTTCTTAGTGATTTGTTTGTTAAATTGTCTCATTTTTGTTAGATTGGTTCTGTATTTATCTGTTAATTGTCTTTTGTCCTCTAATAGAGTTTTCGTGCTTAGACTTCGATTTTCTTCGTCTTTTTGGTTTTTTGGGCAACATTTTTCTTGTGCTTGTTTCGGAGCTTTGACTATTTTCTGGTTTAGTTGTTCGATGTTTATGTTTTCTGTTTCTTCGTTTTGTAATTTTTCTTCGACAGTACGTTCAAACAGTTTTGCATTTTCAGGTGGTACCCATCTTCTAACATTTGGTTTAAGAACAAGCTTCATTCTTTCTTTTTTAACGTTAAGCATTACTTTTGTTCTTATCATCCTATGGTCGCTGCCAGCAGAGAACTTGTTGAGTACTTCCACGTCTTGTATTATATATTTTTTATCTGTAATTATATAGTCGATTTCGTTTTTGACGGCGCCATCAGGGCTTATCCAAGTCCATTTGTTTTGGGGTTTCTATTTAAAGAAAGAGTCCATTTGAAACATGCATTGATGATGTAGAAAGTTTAAAAGCATGTCCCCTCTTGAGTTTCTTGTCCCGTATCCGTACTTTCCTAACGCGATCTCCGCTTGGTCTTGTTTGAATCCGAGTTTTGCGTTGAAGTCGCCCATGAGAACAGTATAGTGTGTTCGTGTTCTTTGTTGTGCCTCTGGTACATCCTCATAGAATTTTTCAACTTCTTCATCTGTGTGTCCAGTTGTCGGGGCGTAGACCTGTATAACTTTTAAACTATAACGAGAGTTTAGTTTTAATATCAATAGGATGACTCTCGTGCTTATGGTCTCGATTTTAGTTATGTTGGGTATGTGTTTTTTATGTACAATTATCCCGATTCCACCGCTGGATGAATGTTCCTCTCCTCTGTAGTGGAACAGGTGTCCTGATTTCAATGTTTGTTGTTCTTCTCCTCTCCTTCTAATTTCACTAAGTCCCATTACATCCCATTTTATTGTTTTTAATTCGTTTTCCAGTTCTATTAGTTTATGATCGGTTGAGAGGGTTCTTATATTATAGGATGCAAGATGCAGTATTCTTGTGCAGTTTAGCCGTCTTGAGTGGTAGCCTGGTCCATCCCGGGTATTCTTAGCACCCTCTGCTCTTAATCTTTTCTGTCCGCTACCTTGGTCAGAGATTTTTGAGCTGCCGGGGACTGAGGGCCGTGTTTGGTTTGTGTTTTGCCTGTTTACGGGGGGTTTGGCCTTAAAACGCCACGCTGGCCAGACGTGTTGGCGAGTTGGGGGAGGATATAGGGAAGGAATTTGGGGTTTGGGTAGGATAATATTGGGGTTTGGGCCTGGTTTCCCTAAGTAGGGAGTAGAGGAAAACCAGGAGCTCGCGTGGGCAGGGGCGCTACCTCCCTGAAGTAAGTCTACCCTCTATCGGGATCATAGAGGGGTACCTACCCGCTACCGGCTTAACTAATTTTCTATTAAATTCTTCATTTATAAACCGTAAAAGTACTTTCTAAAAATTAAAAATGAATAAAAAGTATTATCTTAATTTCATCTTGGACTCATTTCTTCTTCTTGATGTGCCTATTCGAACGAGGTTCTGATGTTATCTGACCAGGATGTTCTACTTTTTTCTAGACCTTGCTTTCCAAATATTTTGCCCTATATGATGGTTTGTAGAAGGCCATAACTGGATTCATTTCGCATATTGTTTTCAATGTATTGTAACTTTCGAGATTTAATGATGGTCCGTATTTATCGGCTCTTCTTTATTCTTCTGAGAACCTCCTTATTTGTAAATTCGTCAGGATATGGAATCATAAGTATTCTACGACATAGTCATATCTTAAAGAATTTCTATCTTCTGCACATATCTTTGTTCAAGGTCCAAGATTCAACACTATAAAAAAGGACAGAAAAGTAACACAGCAGCCTTACTTTCATACAAAGAGACAGGTTGCTTGAAGAAGGCTTCCTTTACGTTTGAAGGTGTATCTAGCTTTATCAACGAGCGCTTACATCTCCTGGTTCCATTTCAGGTATTTTATTTATTATAGTTCTGAGGTAGTTATAGTGCGTCATTCTTGATAGTGAGATTTGGTTGACGTAGAGTTGACCTTCTGTTATCTTTTTCTTGCTAATTATCATGTTCGGTTTTCTTTACGTTTGTATTGAGTCCACATTGTTGACGGTAATACGTGATTTTCTTCATAAGGACTCATTTTAGGTTGTCCTCAAATACTATGATGTCCTCTGCATAACTGTTGTTGTTTAGTCAGTACTCATTTAAAAGAATGCCTTGCTAAGTTTCGTGCAAAGCTAAGCGATAAATATTTTTCAGAGTAAATAATAAAGGTTTTTTTTCTTCTCTGCCTTATCCGGTCAGGATATTGGCGATCATCAAAGCTATAATAGTTTTTTTAGCTAGTTTTCATATTATCCCTTCAGATACTGACAAAGAATGTAGCGTAGAAACTTTAAAGAAATTTTAAACTGTTTGTCCTCGTTTTGGTGTAGTGTTTTGTACAATTTTATGTTACTATTATTGTTTCCACATTTTACGCTTGCCGGTTAGTTTATATTTTGACGAAACGCCCCTGAAGATGCTATTTTAAGAGAATGTACTTGGGCTAGATTTAATTAACTTGTGCTCTATAATAGCCTTATTTTTCAAATTTCAAAGTTTATTATAGTTTTGTTGACTGCTCTGCGAAACAGCTCCATGGAGATCATCCCAAACCATTGTCGGAGGTTTTTCAACCACGAGGTACGATGGCGCGGCGTTCCGTTCCTCCCATGCCAAATATTTTACCCTGCATAACGAGCTGAAAAATTCGATATTTTTCTTCATTCCGCGTCACGGGGCCGAGGTACTCAAGCTTACGTTGTTTCACTTAATTAAGTACTTCTTTTTCTTTTGTCATGCACTGTAGGACCTCAACATTAGTGACATGGTCCACATATGATATTTTTAGTATCCTCCTGTAGATCCACATCTCGAAGGCGTCAATTTGCTTTGCTGTGGCTTGCGTCAGTGTCCAGGCTTCAACTCCATATGGTAAACACTGGGAGGATGTAGAACCTAACTATCCGCATCTTGGTTCTTAAACTAAGATTACTTCAGCACAGCAAGGATCTCAACTTGATAAATGTAGACAGCGCCATTTCAATTCTGGATCTAATCTCTTGAACGTAGTCCCATTGTGAGTTGATGGTAGTTTCAATGTAATTGAATCTGTCGACTGTCTAAATATCTTCGCTACCTGTTATTAGTGTCCTGGGATCTAAATATGTACGGCTGACAATCATGAATTTAGTTTTCTTAATATTAAGGTCTAGTCCGTATGTTACGCTCACAGTTTTCACTCGGTATAGTAAGGCTTGTAGATCATTTAAGCTGGTTGCTAGTAACACGGTGTCATCGGCGTAGCGGATATTATTGATGTATTCCCCGTTATTTTGGACTCCCATCTCTAGGTTTGTGAGGGCTATAGTGAAAATTTCCTCAGAGAATATATTGCACAGCCTTGCCTTACTCCTCGCATGATCTTCACTTGGTAGATCAGCTGGTCTTCGATCCTGACTTGAGCACACTGGTTTCAGTATAAATTTATGATGATCCGAATGTTCTTCTTATCCACTTTTACTCTTTGTAAGGCAGCGAACATCTTTTGGTGTTGACAACGGTCAAACGCCTTGGACTTGGATTTGGTAGTCAATGAAACAAATATAGACATCACAACTGATATCGCGGTATCTCTGAAATAGGACTTGTAAGGTAAAAGGTGCTTCACGTGTACCCATTAAATTGCAGAATCCAAATTGCATTTCACCAATATTTTCTTCGTATTTCTTGTAAATTTTGGCATGTACGATTTTAAGAAAAATCTTAAGTGCATGGCTCATAAGACTGATAGTTCGTAAATCTTCGCACGTTTTCACAGATCGTTTTTTTTTTTGTAGTGTTACAAATGTTGAGAATAGCCATTCCTCTGGGATATTACCTGAATCTTATATGGCGTTAAACAGTTCAATTAACTTCTTCGTGCTCACTTTACTCATCACCTTAATAAGTTAAACGGGTATTTTGTCCGTACCTGTGGCCTTACCATTCTTATACTCTTTTAAAGCTGCTTTCACCTCGCTTTTTAGTATTGACAGCCCTGTCATGCAATTTATTTCTGGAAGATTACGTCGGTAGTCCCAGAAAAATTCTTCGATGTACATTTTCCAGGTCACAACTTCTCCTTGCCAAAGTCAAGCTGTTCTTGAATCTTTTGTTAATAATAATAAAGTCTATCTGTTTTCTGATGATATTGTTGGCTGTATCTGCAGGTGACTTCCACATATAAAGTCGTCTCGAGGGAAGTCCAAACCAGGTGTTAGCAATGGTAAAATCGTCTTCCCGACAAAATTGGATAAGTCGGTCTCCCCTATCGTTTTTCTCGCCTAAGCCGTGTTGTCCGACAATGTCTTCTATTCTACTTTTGCCAACTTTGACAGTAAAATCACCCATAATGATGGTAAGCTGTTCTTTTTCTGTATGTAAGCTGTAAGCTGTTCTGGTATGTTCTTCTTGGTATATTTTAGTGATCTTTGTATAATTGCGTAGAACTCCTCGATATCCTTTTCAGGATTTTTTGACGTTGAAGCGTATATTTTAAAGATATTAACGGGTCTGCTTTACAGCTTCATCAGAGAGAGGTAGCACGCTGATCACAGTCCCACCGACCTTTTTGCTTAAAATCACCGCTACTCCATTCCTGTGATGTGGTTTATTCTTTCCCGCATAATATACTATATGCTTATCCACACTGCACTGTCCGGAGCCTGGCCATCTCATCTCGCTGATTCCCATCACGTCGGTATTTAGTATTTTCATGTCTTGTTTCGTGTTGTCTATGTTTCTGCTTCAAACATACTTCGAACATTCCAAGTACTGATTTTTTTAATGTCCCACGTGCACACTTTTTTCTATTAATGTTTAAATATTGGTAAGGATTTCGTGAGTTGACGACCTGGGAAGCCTTACATTTTCGTGTTCTTCCTCTCCTGCCGGATCTTGGTATCCAAAGTCCACGATCAGTACCTTCTCCAAATTCTTCTTCTTAGAGTGCCATTTCCCTACGGAACGTCGGCGACTACCATGCTTATAATATTATTATACTGATCTCGTTCTTGGGCTACGTGTAGCAATTGGTCCGCTGTCAAACCTGTCCACTGCCGCAAATGCCTCAGCCGCCAAGAGAGTTTCTTCCGTCCTATCCATTTCTTTCCTTCGATTTTACCGTTCAGAATTAGAAAAAAAAAACTTTTGGTCCTCTGATTATATGTCCAAGATATTCTAGTTTACGCCTCTTAATAATATTTAATAGAGTTCGTTGATGTCCCATTCTTCGAAGAACTTCTTCGTTTCTGGTTCTGGTAGTCCATGGAATTTTTAGTATCCTTCGATACAACCACATCTCAAACGCCTCTAGTTTATTCATGGTATCGGCGTTTAAAGTCCAAGTTTCACATCCATACAAAAGTACAGACCACACGTAACATCTTGTAAACTTTTCACGGATTTCCAAATTTAATGAGTTATTGGATACCAAATTGGTTTACATTAATCATGATGAATGAACTAGGGACTATTTATGGAGTGGTTTCCCGTTGCCTTTCCCATCGCAGTGTCACAGCCATGACTCATAATGTGAGTGCCGCTTGTGAGTCTCTAGAATTAAGCCTACAGGATTTTTTTACTTTCCCACAGTCCTAATCCATTAATTACATTACTGCTGCCTAATGGCTATTTGGCTATGCCTTACTCGTACCTGTCCTGTATATGATATCAGCCATGGTTAGAAGGTTAGAGGAGACAATATATAGCCTTTCCTCACTACACGTATGATTTTCACATATTCGGTGTGTACACCTTCAATGCTGAGGTTTGTGGGATTAGATTCCAATGAAGATTTTCAATTATTTTTGAATCTAGGTTGTTAATTTTTGCTTCTTTTAGTATTTAAATCATCTTGGCGTGCTGTACTCGATCAAACGCTTTCTCGACAGAAACCAGACTAGCATATATGTCACATGACGCATAATGTATAGTGTAACAAATTATATTTTAACCCATTAGCGCCCAAGTTTTTTTTAAATTTTTTACTTGTAGGGTTAATTAAATGAAAATGTTAATAATTTGATAAAAAAATAAGTTTTTCGGTTTCATGTCTTTTTTTAAACAAAATTATGTGGTGTTGCTATGTTGTAAAGCTGGACGCTTAAGGAATTTTTAGGATCGTTGTAATCAAAATTTTTATTAAACTTTTTAATATTTATTTGAGAATATATTTTCATCTTCTGGTGTGGTATCCTATTAAATAATTAACGCACAAACCAACGTTGCATTTTTGACGCATTGTTTATCCAGATGGTGTACATCCGTCACCATCACATCGCCTTCTACTGCTTAGTGTAACGAAATGGTCGATGCGATCAAAATGAAGATCTGGCAAGTTCTGACTATGTATACTAGGTTCTCCTATATATAAGGAAGAACTTCCGTATCTTGCGAGAAGAACTTGGGCAAATTCTCTACTAAAAATTCTATAACCATGTTAGAATTGAAGCAGGTGAATACCTATAAAACAACATATTACTAAAGATGTAGTTCATGGGTCAGTTTGGTTTAAAATTGTGCATATCGTTTTTTTTTTCTTCCGCTAAGTAGTTTATTGTCTAATTTTTAAAAAATATACTGAAGATATCAAGACAAGATAGATTTTTATACCAAGAAAAATCTTCTGGAAACTAAAAACTTGCAGATTATAAGTCTCCTTACACCCAAGTACATTTTTTCATTCTTACACCTTTTTTTAATCTTACCATAGTTGAAACGATGCTCTAGTTTCTTTTTCGGTGTCTCCACTAGTGCTTGTGACTGTAATAAAAATAAATTTTAAACCTAGGCAAATTAAAAAATTACTTGTTATACTTACCTCTGTCTGCACTTCTTCATTGTCAGTACCGATCCTTCCATTGCTGGAAAGTTGTATTTCTGCTTGCATTCGTAGCTGCCTACCTGTAATTGAATGTAATGTTTAGGACTTGCCATTTTTTTACAAATCAACTTTAATTTAGCTTAAACTATTAAAACACAATATGAAGAGATTAAAAGTTATTATCTTATTCTTAATAGTACTTAGTGATAAATGAAAAAAATAATTACTAATCAATTTATTTGCATTTCTACAAATTCTGTGTAAGGGTTTATTTACAATATAAGTTCTATAATGAAATTCTAAATAAAATAATTCTTGGGATTTAGTGTCACTACAGGGAGTACAGAAGTACACATTTTCCAAAAGAGCACTAGCGTCAATGCCTCCTCGTATTAATTTATATGTAAATGCTACATAAAGCAATATTCGCCTTTCTTCAAGAGTAGGCAATTTAAGTAAAGATTGCAAAACAATGTATTTAATTCCATTTACAGGTATTCTCAATTTAAAAGCAATAAATCTTAAGAACTTTTTCTATACTCTTTCTAATAGATCTTTGTATCATTTATAATGAGGACACCAAATATTGCTAGCATATTCCAAACCGGATCTAATACAACAGTAACAGTAAATATTTTTAAGACAATAAATATTATCAAATTCAGAGAGGCTACGTTTCATGAAACCTAAAAGTTTCATGGATCTATTAGAAACGTCAGAAAAGTGGTCCCTTAAGCTTACTCTAGGTTCAAAAATTATCTAAAGATTCTTAAACTTTGTGATTACCTCTTAAATATTTGGTCCAATAGGTATTTAAATTAAATCGGATGTTTGTTTCTAAAAAATTGCATCACCTTACATTTATTTATGTTCAAATTCAAAGCATTTAAGTTACACCAATCCAATAAACTACTTAAATCATTCTGTAATAAACTACAGTCATTGGAATTTTTTATGACTCTATAAATTTTTAGATCATCAGCATAGAGAATAATATTTCTATGATGAAACAATTTCTTATATCATTTACAAAACAATTAAAAAGCAGAGGAGATAAATGTCCACCCCGTGGAATACCAGAGGTTACATTGATAGTAGATGACAAAAATTGGTTAATTTTTACAACTTGAGTTCTATCTGTGAAATAGCTCTCTATCCAGGCTAATAATCTTCCATGTAAACCAGCATTATAAAGTTTAGAGATTAGGACAGTATGCTTAACTCTATTAAATGCCTTCGAAAAGTCTATGTAAATGACATCAACCTGATCATACCCTTTAAGCAGCATCCAACAAAAATTCTTGTTAAACTAAAAGATTGGTAGTAGTAGAACGTTGGTCAGGCATTAAAGTAGGATTCAATAATGGACCAAGTTTTGCAGCTACAATCTCTTCAGAAATTTAGCAAAAAATGAGATTTTAGATAAAGCTCGCTAGTTTTCAATATTTTCTCTATTACCACCTTTATGGACTGTGGTAATATAACTTTTCTTTCATATCTCTGGAAAAACACCTAAGCTTAATATTAAATTAAATATTTTTTGTAAAATATAACTAAGAATAAATCTACAATTAAATATGAACAAAGGGGATATATTATCAGGTCCACAACTTACTTTTAGATCAATCTTAGATATAAATTCAAATACATCTAATACAATTCACTCATTCATCTTGGTGATACAGCCATTAGAGGACCTCGACCTTCTTCAGCTTTCTACGTCATTCTGTTCTGTCCCTTGCTTGCATTTTCCAGTTGCCGACTCTGATCCTCTCCGCATCTTGTGTTACCCCATCCATATACCACAGTTTTGGTCTACCCCGTCTTCTTATTCCCACGGGTTGCGCTGGTAGAATCTTTTTTATCATGTTCAATTAAGGGCCTGGGCTACATGTCCTGTCCACTGCAGGCGGTTTCGCTTAATTATACTGCTATGTGGTATCTTTACCACCAAACGTATGCTTGTAGATATTCTGCAGTTCAAAGTTATATCTACGCCTCCATATTCCGTTCTTACAGACTGCTCCGAATATCTTGCGTAGCACCTTTTTTTCAAAAATCGATAGAGTGAATTCATCTGTTTTAGTTAGGGTCCATGCCTCTGATCCATATGTGAGAATGGGGACTATCAGTGTTCTATACAGCCTTATACGAGTTTTTTGAGACAGACGTTTGTTAGCTTTGAGTACTTTGATAGACTATGATAAATGATAAAAGACATCTAATACAATAATATCACAAATTTCAACACAAAGACTATTATCAGAGTTTACAGCTCGATAATATGTATTAGTACTAATATGGGTTGAATTTAAAAATTTACTTAACAAATTTGCTATATTTTCGAAATTATCAGAAGGTATATTCTCATATATAATTGTGTTTGGCAAATCTTTTATCATACATAGCAGTTTGTATTAAGGTTAATCTGATTACATGTTTTGTAATAATCTCTAAATTCTTGAGGCAAATTAGAAAAATGATCATAATCCTTAGATCCTGTTATTTTTTATTTTAAATGGGCAATCTTCTTTTAAAATAATATGTGGCTGACTAGCTACATAGGCGTACCCCAGAATTTTTAGAAACCGTGTGTTTTACGTTACCATATAGTAACAGTGGGCGGTAATGGGTAAACTAATATAACATCATTAAAAAACCAAAACAATTTGGTTCCAACATACAATCAAAGAATATAGACGCATATATGCGTCTATATTACGCATACAGGGTGGTCCTTAAGTAATTGTACAAAAAGAAACCGCAGATTCTATACTTCAAAATATTACGATTTAAGTTAACTTGCTTTAATAAAATGTTGATATTAAAAAAGATACAGGGCGTTACAGTGGAAATTTAAAATTGTATTTTTCGCTATAATTTTCATGTTTGTAAACATTTAAGTATAAAAATTTACATCTGGGTACTATTTAATATCAGGAATTATAATTTGATGCATACTTTGATATAGCGAATAGAGGGCACCACATATGCCACATACGTGGCATACATTTGCACTTAACTTTTTTGTTCTTTAAGTTACCGCTATTTATGATAAAAATATTAAAGATACACTATTTTAGCAAAAAAAAAAGGTATACTTGTTAATAACTTCAAAACTCAACAGTTTTCGAGATAATTGCATTTTACAAATCAACTGCATAATTCTGATTTAACGCAATTACTCCAGGCGATGAAAAACAATAGATAAAAACATCAATTTTGTTATAAAATACCTTTAATAAAGTCAATAGGTAACGAAATATTAAATAAAATAAATATATCAGCAGGCTAATTTTATTAATAGGATTTGATAAAATAACAGAATAATTGAATTTTACATCAAACATTTTACGTTTTGTATTAAATTAAAGTCATAATCAAAACCTTTTATTTACAAACCAAATTAAAAAATAGTTAAACTAAATTACATTAAACTTTTTGTTAAAGTAAGAGTTCGATATTTCCACCATTTTCTTTAATGCATTTGTCAATACATTCCATAAAATATCGTCTCATATTAAATAGCGTCATTGGTTCTAAAGAAACTGCTGCAGTATTTATTATATTTGTGTTAAGTATAATAATAGGTAATTTTTTTAAATTTTTGATGAATTAAATAATTATATTATTATTTCACCACAAGAATATGACTGCCACGAACAATCCAACGTTCAGGAAAGTGTATTTAAATACTGTCTCACTCCGCTTTATCTGTAATGTAATGGTGTACCATCTTGTAGAAACCACATATTTCGCCTTAAGTTTGATGACAATTCTTCCAATAGATCAATAAAATTATTTTATAAAAAATGTAAATAAATCTCACCATTCAAATTGAAAGGTAATTCGCATATCCGTAAAATATCAGTTAAAATTCATATTTAAAATACATGTCCTATGGTTTGGAACCATTGATAATTATTTTTTACGGATATGCGAATTACCTTGCAATTTGAATGTCGAGATTTATTTACATTTTTTACAAAATAATTTTATTGATTTGTTGTAAGAATTGTCATCAAATTTAAGGCGAAATATGTGGTTTCTATAAGATGGTACACCATTACATTACAGAGAAAGCGGAGTGAGACAGTATTTAAATACAACTTTCCTGAACGTTGGATTGTTCATGGTAGTCATATTCTTCTGGTGAGATATTAATGTAATTATTTAATTCATAAACATTTCAAAAATCTACTTATTATTATACTTATAACACTTAAAATAAATACTGCAGCAGTTTCTTTAGAACCAATGGCGCTATTTAATATGACACGATATTTTATGGAATGTATTGACAAATGAATTAAAGAAAGTGGTAAACATATCGAACACTTACTTTGACGAGAAGTTTAATGTTATTTACTTTAACTATTTCTTAATTTGGTTTGTAAATAAAATTTTTTGATTATGGCTTTAATTTAATACAAAACGTAAAATGTTTGATGTAAAATCCAATTATTCTGTTATTTATCAAATCCTATCATTTTATCCTGCTGATATATTTATTTTATTTAGTATTTTCAAATTTCAGAACTATTGGTGTTTTTCTTTAATTTTCTTTCGTTGCCTGAGGTAATTGCGATAAATCAGAAATATGTAGTTGATTTCTAAAATGCAATTATCTCGAAAACTGTTGAGTTTTGAGGATATTAACAAGTATACCTTTTTTTGTTAAAATAATACATCTTTAATATTTTTTATTAAAAATACCGGTAGCTTGAAGAGCAAACAAGTTACGTGCAAATGTATGCCACATATGTGGCGCCCTTTATCAGTTACATCAAAGTATAGATCAAATTATAATTTCTGATATTTAATAGTACCCAGTTGTAAATTTTTATATATAAATGTTGGCAAACATGAAAGTTATAGCGAAAAATAAAATTTTTAATTTTCACTTTAACACCCTGTATCTTTCTTAATATCAACATTTTATTAAAGCAACTTAACTTAAATCGTAATATTTTAAAGTGTAGAATCTACGGTTTCTTTTTCTACAATTACTTAAGGATTACCCTGTATATGCGTCTATATTCTTTGCTACAGTATTATCCTTGACCACTGGCATTCGATTTTAAAATTCACATTCTTCTTTTTTTGCTGTCATATGTCATGTCTACTTCTACAGTAAATACTCAACTTATACTACTATTTAATTTAATTTTTTTTAATTTTTCCCCTATTTTCTATTTGAAATTATTCCATTCGTGAAAATACCACTTTTTGAAAAAGTTACTAATAAAAAGACTTATTACAAATAAAATAAAAGATTACACATAACCCTTTTTTTTTAATAGTTGCGTAAGTCTGTAGAAAAGATATTGTATACAATGAATGCATAAAGTGTATTTTTTCACTAATCAAATTGTACTTATCTGACAACTCCTGTAATCAAGTTTCTTATTCGTCCCACTTTATACTTGATGCATAAATTACTATCGAATATTATCTATCATTTTCCTGCTCTCATCATATTTGATTAATGTGGAGCTGTTTATAAAATAACGTCACTTTTTCACCCTCTATCACAACAAAACTATACATTGTACTGTATAAGAGGTTATTAATAGGAAGGCATTACACTCATATTTTCTGGAGCAGTCTATAGAATCGCCTCCCATTTCACTTAGTTGAGGTTCATGCATTTTATAGCCGGTGAAACAAAACAAAGCTCTAGTGTTCATAAATTTTCTGGAATATGTGTATGGTTATGACAGTTTTGCAGCGTGGCAAGGTTTTTCTGCAATGGAAATAATTTGTGGTTACGAATTAAAAGTTTTGCCGCTGGATTGTGATATGAAATAGAACAGTGAATCTGAATAAAAACTACAGTAAAAATTGTAGTGTTTCATTTCATTTACTGGTTTGTTCTAGAAAAAAGTAAGGAACGAAAGAAATAATCTATATATATTTTTATTTAAAATTAATTTAGTAAGGATCAGAATTGGGAAATATGCATAATTTATAAAATTTACAGATGACAGGATTACAATAACGTGATTCAGAATAATAGAATACCATGGAATAACAATATGCTTTATTGTAACTGAAAATTGTACAATTTTACAGACAAACTTAAAATTACAATTTGAAATTAATTGAAATTACATAAATTGTCAATATCACAAAATAAAAGATAAAAAAAATACACCATCCATTGCAAAATTTAAATAAATTGCAAATTGCATGATAAAACCTTAGGAACTAATAGTTTAAGTGGCTGCGTGTAATACCCAAATATATATATATATATATATAATATATATATATATATATATATATATTGGAATAAGAATAGATATACAAGAAATTAGCATAGTAATATTATGAGGGTATTTCTGAAAATTTAGCATAGTATTAAGTTTTTAAAAGTTATTTATTTTACTTTATTCTATAAATAAATGTATTTAAGTGAGCCTTGTGTATAGGCAACCAAATATACACTGTCTATGACATGACGATGCCTATTTTGAACTAAATAGGTGACAGATGAAAAAAGTGGTTAAATATTAGTTTGGAATTTTAATTTAAATATTATTACGGATGTAAAATAGTGATAATATATTAATGTAAGATGTTTAGTGTATATTACAATAGTGTATTCCGATCTGAAGAGCCTAAATGTCCGTTAAATTATCTATAGAAAGCAAGGAATTTTCTGGAAAACGTCAATATGACTATTTGCATAGTAGAGGATTCCAGACCTTTCATCTATGGATGGGATGAAAAGTGTAGAACATGATTTCTTTCCCGATAATTCTGGAACCCTGAAAAGATATATAAAACGATGTAATTTGAAGCAAGGGGGATTATTAAGTCAGTTACAGGGGATTATTAAGTAAGTTACAGTTGATTCGTGAAGTTATTAAAGTTAGATCATTAAGTTACAGGAAGTCATTAAGTTACAGGAAGTCATTAAGTTACAGGAAGTCATTAAGTTACAGGAAGTCATTAAGTTACAGTCAATTATTCAGTTACAGTCAATTATTAAGTGAATTAGTTAGAAGAATTTAAGAATTAAGTTACATTAAGTCAGTCAGTCAGTTACCATTGATTAAGTGAGAAGAATTCATGAAGTGATTAAGTTAAATTAAGTTAGAAAAAAAGGATTAAGTGAGAAGTCAGTCAGTCAGGTACAATTAAGTCATTAAATTAGATTTATCAAGAAAGTTAGTTCAATAAATTAAATTAAATAAGAAGAAAGGATTATCTTGGAAGAATTCATTAAGTCAGATACAGTTGGAGAGTATGATAGTAAATTAATTCATTATAAATAGTTCAATACATGAGTATAGTATATTATAGGAAATTACAAGGATAACCGAGGCTGATTAAGAAGATATTTAGTGGTGATTATTGCATTGATTGTGGAAGACTTTAGGCGTTCAGTGACAGAAAGGTACCAAATTTTGTTAATATAATTTAATAATTGTAAGAATTTCAAATTTTAGATAAGCTGTTTTAAATTTATATTGTTTATATTAGATATATATGTCTGTTATAATAAAGATAATTTAAAAAGTACTTACAAACTAATTCTTTGAGAACCGCGATAAAAACCCTATACTCATATATTTTATTTTAAACACTCATTGCTCATATATACAAAACAAAACATCATAACAATATATAGATATATTTATATATATATATATATATATATATATATATATAATATATATATATATATATATAGATATATATATATTGGTTTTTTACTTCGCAATAAACGGTTTTACCGGTTGTTTTTTTGTTTCGGTTTTTTTTATTATTAAAGTAAAAACCGGTTATTAGGTTTTTTAGCTTTATTAGTATTATTTTGCTAATATTTTGGATTCCAATCATAATTATTATTCTCAAGTAATTATTCCATACAAAACCATAATTCAAATTTTATTTTATTTTATAAATACAGAAACAATTAAGTTTTGTTATAATATTTCGTTGAAAAGGTATTTGTAATCCTAATATTTACATAAGAAGTGATCTGGTATTTTTTTTACATTACATATTTTTCACACTTGACTCTTGACATTGAAAGTGGGTGAATGGCTTTTTCTGATTACCAAAAATAATAATATTCTAACTATAAATATCGAATTACCGAATACGAATCTCCAAGGAATTCCCTACGTTTTCAAAACAAAACAGGAAGTATTAGACAAATATACAAACGTGTTAAAAGTTATACATGATAATTTTTTTTGATGGTAGTAAAAATATAAGATGAATTGCATTATCCAATTTATTTTTAAGTTAATTATTTATGTTAATATTATTTTTTTAAATCCGATTTGAAGAGTCTGGAAAAATTTTTATAAGTTGAAATGGTTGGGGAATTTTTTGGGTTTGGAAGGAGAGGAAAATTGGTGGGTATTTTAGAGAATTATATTTTCAAAGGGTAAATTAAATTTGCATCATTTAATTGAATACAATAATTGCATATTATATTCTACTCTCATAATATATTCAATGACAATAAAACATGAATTATTTCAGAGCTCTATGTTGAGCAGTAGTATAATAATTTTGGTTTAGTGTTCTCTACATCTGACTACAGAAATTCACAAATCTTTGAGATTCACACAAATCAATGTAAGTAATCAAGTAATTCTCATGACACCATTGAAGACCAGTTATACTTTAGGAGTTCCTAAATAAATCTAGTAACAATGCCGTTCTCTTTTCATGTTCAAGTTTCGAATTTTTCATTTTTACCATGTCGAAATCGTTTTTGTGGAATTTGTTTTCCAAGCGTAGCAACATGAGGCACAGTGCTCTATTCGTTTGAAAATATTAAAACCAGGAGGAGGCACGACGAATTTGAGGCAGCACCTAAAAAATAAACATCCAAAATATCTGGAAAATAAGCCAAAGGTAAGCTCATTTCATATAAAAATTTAAGTAAAAGAATTAATAAGGAAATTTTGTTTTTGCTTAGGATCAAGAACTGGGAGACATCGGAAATTTTTTGCATAGAGGCGATCAGGAAGCATCTTCATCTGCTTCAGAGGCGAGTGTGAGCTCTGCTTCATTTTACACATATTAAATTTAGTTGTCACAGATGGCCTAGAAGATATAAACAATGTAGCATTAAAAAATGTAATAAACGAAATAAAAGCCATAGTCACTTTCGCTAGGCACAGCAATCTTTTCATGGAAAGGTTACGGATAGAGCAGGAACGGGAGGGCAAGTCAGAGGGTGAAGTGAAGTTTTTGGTACAATCCATACCAACCAGATGAAATTCTGTCTACCATATGCTTAAAAGATTCACACTATGTCCCGATATATAGCTGCAATATTGGCAGATCCCTCGATTAAAAAAGCACCAAGGATCATTTCTATCAAGATCAAGATATAAAACTAATCACTAAAATTGTAACAACTCGATAAGGTCGCAAAGGAGATCTCGGGTTTCCAGTACATTACTGCTAGTCCTGTTATCCCCTTGTGTCTATTATCGAAAGATCTTTAAAAAACCTCAAGCCAAATCTTAATACAGCCCAAAGGTTATGCCAAAAGCTTATAACTAACCTTCAAGAGAGAGGCACTAAGCTTTTACGAAACCCCCTGCTTTGCCATGCTACAATCACGGACCCTAGGTTCAAAAAACTATATCTGAATCCGTCTATAGCAGAGACAGTCACATCCAATTTAGGCTCGGAAGTAGGGACGTACCTTACCGAAATCGAAAAACTTTCTCCTTTCTGCTGCTTCCAGAATAAAGAAGCCAAAGTGAGTTTAAAATCAAACCCTCTTTGGGCTTCAGACGATCTGGAGTTGCTGAACAGTGGTTCCAGTTCAAATTCAAAGTTCTTTTCCAAATGAACTCACTCTATATCTGCAGCAGCCTTTGCTGCCGAGATTAAGTGTTTCGTTTTCATTCTTGAGCAGCACAGAACCTGTATGCCAGTCTTGGCTTTTATAGCTAAAAAATACATGTCGTTGGTCGGAAGATCGGTGTCATCATTGAATGATATTGTGTCAGATAAGAGAAGCCGCTTAATCGACCAACATATATATGAACGAGTTTTTCTCAATAGGCTTCATGAAAACTGGCCAACATAATGTTAAATCCATTTCATATAATATGTAAGGTAACCTATTTGTTACCTTCTAATCTATAATTTTTTACTTAAAATATTATTTCATTCTACTTAAACTTTAACCTTACGCTATATTATATTTAATGATAAATAAATAAATATTTAATAATAATAAAATAATAAATAAATATAATAATTAATATAATAAAATGGTTTTATTAAAAAATTGTGTTTTATTTATATTGATAGTGATGTTCTAAAGTGCATTGTAAATGTAACTTTGTAACATATTGGATTAAAAAAATCGAAAACCGGTTTTTGCAAAAACCGGTTTTTTTGGCCGGTTATAACCGCCAGGTTAAACCGTAAGCAAAAAAACCGGTATAACCGAAAACCGGTGTTTTTGTCAAAAACCGCCATCCCTAATTCAAACTCAAATATGTTTTCAATTCCTTCTTAAGTCAGCTCGAGAATATAAACCATTTTATAGTTTGTTTATATTTTACAGATGTTACTTTAAAGGATTTGCGTTTCATCATCGTTTAAGTGTTTTGTTATTTTAATTTATGCGATCAATTTTTGAGGATAATTAGACACTCTCGGTAAAGCCGGCCGCTGATCAAGGCGTGTTTAGTTTTGTTGGAATCCGAATTTATTTTCAAATTCGTTTTCCTTTTCTTGTCATGGAAATGTAGCATGAAGTGGCAGTAGCAGTTGGATACTTGGTATTGAGCAGTTTTACATTAGTTTTTGAAGATGGTCTCATGTTGCCATTGTGATGTGCCTGTTCCAGTCTTTGAAGAAGACGAGTTTTCAAGGTTGTGTTCCAGCCGGTGCTGGCTTTCGCCCTCATCTTCTTATCCCTGATCGTCATCCCGGATCTGCCCCAGTATAGTTCCAGCATGATTCCAGTTCCCGATCCCAGACATGCAGAGTGAAGTTTAGTGAGATTCAGGTAACTTTTTCTGTGTCTAAAATTTAAAGTCAAGATAGACGTTAAAAAAATAATAATAATTTCTTTCATTGTTTAAAAATATAATTTTTTTTATTTGTAATAATTTTTATGTTTGCCACAGTTTATACGTCAGTAACATTTGTAAGTTTTTGTAGCATCTCCTGAGTTTGTAAATCAGTAGAACACATGTAAGTTTTCTTTATTATTTTGGTAAGAATCTCTGTAACTAACATAGCATTTTTGTGCTGTTTGTATTTGTGTAACTGTTTGTGGTATGAAACAAAAATAAATGTTAAATTTTGTTTCTTAACATTTTGTCTATTTTTTTAAATTAATCCTTTTTTTTTTCTTTTCGAATAGTATCCCAAGTTATCGTTACAAAAATGTCGCCCAGATATGTTTTAATTTTTTAATAATTATTTTCCTATTACAACTAGTTGTTGTAATAGTTCTTATTAGGCACCTCAAAGTGGAGCCCTATATTAAATTACTAGAGGTGTTTCCTGTTGATTTGTATTTTGTTTGTTCCAAGAGAATAATGACCACCTAGACCTGATGATAATCACCAAATTTTATCGTAAAACTACCTATTTGTGCCAAGGATGTTTTAGTAGAGATTTACAACAAAATTTACGCGACCCATAAATTTCCATTGGAAAATGGCATCCCTCAAGGATCTGTATTAAGCCCGCTTCTGTTTTTAATGGCTATAAAGAACGTATTTAACCATGTTTTACTTCCAGTAAAAGCAAATAATTTATGCGGAAGATCTTGTAATATATATATGAGGAGTAAAAACTTAAAATCAGCTGCATCAATATTACAAATCACATTAAATAAATTGGAAGGGTGATCATTGGATATAGAATTAAATTTTTTTTTAATTCTATATCCAATCCAATAAAACACAAAATAACTTAAAATTAAAACTAAACGGATACACCCTTACAACAATCAATGAAATCAAATTCTTGGAAATGACCTTCGACTCTCAACGCAAATGGACATCACATATAAATAAATTAATTAAATCATATCAACAGAGAATAAACCTTCTAAAAGTCCTTTCTAATCACAAATGGGGTACAGATACAATTATCATTCTTCGATTATATCAAGCTCTAATTAGAAGCAAACTAGGTTACGGATGTATATGCTACGAAACTACTCCTCCTCCTCAATCCTTTAGCTCTTGTCAGGGCGTAGTGTCTACTGTCTCCATTCATGTAGGGATTAGTCCCTAGAGGGACGAAACTACTACTAAAACGCAATTGAACAAACTGAAAATCATCCAATTCACAGCATTACGTATAGTTTTCGAAGCTTTCAGAACCACGCCAATTAGCAGCCTTTAAATCTTCAGCTGCCGGAAAACCTTCACTATTTCTTAGAAGGCAATATTTTTCAAGGTGTTGTGCTCGTAAATATCTCAGTATAAATGAAAATAAAAACCCCTTCATAACAAACTTATAAAAAAACTCTTTAAATACCTACTCAAATTACTCCCATAGAAACTTACCTTTCAAAGACCGCATAAATCGATTTAAGTATGCTACATATCAGTTGAAAGTCACTGCTGCAAACAGATGCCATTCTCTTCCCTGGAAAGTTTAAATACCCAAAGTAAATTTTACCTTACTCAGTTATCCCAAGAATTCACACAATCCCTCTGAAATTAAACGACAATTCCACTCTGCAACGCACTAAATGTATGTATCAGCAAAGATATAAATTTCCTAATATTAGATTCTATGAGTTTCTTAAAGCGTATCAAAGAGATGTATCCTACTTATGCCAATTTAGTACAGACAAAAGGCTTTACAATGCCCAAACAAGTGAAGTGGCTGATAGAGCAGCAACAGAAACTGTCTATGACATATTAATTTCTATGATTCAAAACATACCGTTTTAAGACCAACAAACATTAATAAAAACTCAACTTCATACAATCTAGCAGGAAAAATGGAGCCAAACAAAAATAAAACTAACAATTATCAAACCAGATGTTACTTCTGCTTTCTACCACTCCCAGCTCAAAGACGTGACCAAGTAGTCCTCAACAGAATGCGGTTAGGGAATACAAAATTCACTCATAGATAAATAATTTCCAAGGACCCTCAGCCGCTTTGCTACAACTGCCAAATACCATTTTCAGTACAACATATAATAATAGATAGTCCAGTGTATTCAACAGCAATATCGATAGCGAAAATACAATCCAACCTAAAAGAAACTTTTATAGAAGAGAGTAGTAAAACAATAAAATATCTTAAAAATTGTAAATTATATAGCAAACTGTAAAATTCCACAACGTACTTTCAAAAACTGATATATAGATATATAAATATGTTATGTAAATATGTCATGTAAAAACTATTTCTAAAATAAAAATAAACCGCCCCGTTAATAACAATAGGAGTTGTTCATTCAAGATAATAGATAAAAATTCAAACTAAATTACTACCACAAGTTGTAGACTCTTTCTGTTTATTAAATTGGTACAGTAGAACCTCGATTATCCGTCTCTCTATTAACCGTCACCTCTGTTAACCTCTGTTAATCGTCTGCAATTCACCAGTATATTCCGCACGCCGCGCGAGACCAACAAAGACTGAAGTCCAGACGACCCCCTGTCCAATCCGTTCAGGGAATGGGTGATAGCTACAATAAGCAAGAGCAGTGGAGCAAGAAAAGATGGATGCCAACAACAGAGCCAGACGTCATCAAAATAACAAGTACGTCGATCAGCTTCACTGATCAAACCTGCCACGCCCTATATGGACAAAATTAAATCGCATATGCACGGGTCATGGCAAATGTGCCGATTCTCTATACCGATGGGGTCATGCAGAAAGCCCACAATGTCATTGTGGATCCCCGAGACAGACCATCCAACACATTATGGCGGATTGCCCATTTCGCAGATACAGCGGAGACCTTCAAAATTTTGCAGAGTGTTCTCCTGGTGCAATTGAATGGCTGTGCAATTTGGACATTAATATACTACTTTTATCGTATTGTAATTATCCATACGCTAAATAATAAAAAAACCGTCAGGGTCAGGTGCAGTTATTCTTAGTCAGGGCTCTGGAAAAAATTTTAATTTAAATAGGTGATGATAAATGATACCGTGCTTTTAGAGTTCTATTTTTACAGTCAATATCTGTTGGTCACCATAATTGAGTTTGATTCCAATTCGAACATTGATTGTGTCACTTAGTCGTTTGATCAATTAAGATTTGAAAAATGGAACCTTCCACATCTGGAGCGTCAAAAAGAAAACGTGTTGTTTTGTCAGTTAAAAAAAAATAAATTTTTGCAGAACTAAAGAAAGGTGTTTCTGCTGTCACATTGAGCAAAAACTATGATGTTCCGAGAAAAACAATCAATGATTTAAAGAAAAATGTTGAAGGAATTAAAAAGTATGTTTCGCAAATGAAATCGATGGATGGCTAGATGAAACATCGTAAGACAATAAAAAAAAAGCCACAAATAAATCACTAGACACGTTTCAGTATTTGTGGTTCTTTCAAAAAAGAAGCGAAGGTGTTTATTTGTCTGGACCAATTGTTGCCGAAAAAGCGTTGTTTTTCAACTTGAAATTGAGTGACGATCCTTCATTCAATGTAAGCAGCGCGCAGGGGTTGGAAAAGTTCAAAAATCGCCACGGTAAATGGGAACTGAAAATCGAAGGTGAAAAATTGAGCGCCGCAAGTATTGAAGTCGTTGACAAATATAAAAGAAAGTTTCAAGCTATGATCGATGAATATGCTTTGACACACGATCAAGTGTTCAATGCAGATGAAACTCGTTTAAACTACAAAGCATTGCAAACGAAAATACTCGCTGCACTGTCTGAAATATATGCATCCGGATTTAAAACGCAAAAGCAACAAATCACAGCAGTAATGTGTTCGAATGCAAGTGATGACCATCGCCTTCTTTTATTATTGATTGCATAATAAACAACATAATGCATGAATTGTTTTTTTGGTTTTTATACCGGACGTTAGACAATACTCGCATGCAAAAAATTTGCCACCAAAGGCAATTCTCATTTTAGACAATGCACCTGCCCATTCTAAGGCGGGTATGGTGCGAAGTGACGATGGAAATATCACGTGCTCTTTTCTGCCTGCGAATACAACATCATTGGTACAGCCACTGGATCAATCGGTCATTGTAACATTGAAAAGAAGATACAGAAAAAAAAAATTATTCAAAACCTATGTTATGGAAGAAGAATATTCCAATATACTGGAAAGCATACAAATGAAAACACCAGTCGACAATCCTGTGGATACTTGGGCTGATGTTTCTGAAGTAACGCTGAAAAGAGCGTGTAATAAATTATGGCCTGAATCAACTCAAGATGAAAATGGCTCCGTGACAGCCGAGATGATGCGGTAACAAATGAAGTTATTATTAAATCAACTGTTGTGTTTTCGTTGTCTAAAGATGACATAAACGAATGGTTAATATGTGATGAGGACGCAAACGGCTATCGAAAGCTGACAGATGATGACATTGTTGAAATGGCAACAAAGGCGGACGAAACTGATTCAAAAGCTGACACAAAGTATGCGGTGGCGATATTGATGATGCTATTGCAACTCTCAAAGATTTGCGTAAAGAAGCTAGTGGAGCAAATAAGGTAGATTTGATTATTTTTTGTCGATTAAGAAATTCAGCCATTGTAAAATGTGAAGTAACAATAAAGCAAACAAAGATTTCGGAATATTTCAAATCAAATTGATTTGACTGTACTAACATAAATCCCTCTTATATTGTCAAATAAAACATACAAATAAACTTTGAGAGTTATACTATGAATTTTTTTTAATGTTCTGTTAACCGTCTTTTCGATTATCCGTTATTGGTTATACCCTTGGTCCGGTACCCTGACGGATAATCGAGGTTCCACGTATATTAATCGTTAATCACTGATTAAAGATGTGTATTCAACAAACTTTGACCAAAAAGTGGAAATGTCTGATTTTGCATCTAGACCCCTCGTCATTATCCAGTTTAGTAGCAAGACGTGATCTAGAAGTGTTTTTTTAATACGAAACTATTCTATAACGTCTTTATTCCTTTGACTTAGTTTTTATTTGTTTGTACAATTACATGGATAAATATTACGTGGTGTTACATATTTGGATCCGTTTTCCTGGTTTAAATATTTGTGCATTTGATAGAATGTGCTGCATGAGCATGCTACAGGTTTTTAGGATAATTAAGCAAAACTATGTTTGTGTTTTATGGTTTAATTAATATTGTTGGAAATACAGTACATTTAGTTTTGTGAGTTAGATTTTTACTCAAAATAAATCTACAATATTCTACAAATAATTTCTAGTCAATTTTCTATGTGAATTTATTCCAGTTAAATTATCGTGCACCTTATTTTATTGAGACGGATAATATGTTTTGATTACCATTCTTCGATGACTGTAAAATTAATTTGATCTGTCAAAAGATTTTTTAAACTTAATTTTAATATGTTAATAAATACCAGCTACAGCCAGTTCCAGCTTTTATGTGATAGAATTCATAAACCCACTATTTATGAAATATTCGTATATCGTATCCTCGAATTATTTACATAATCATAAAACACTATGCAAAAATGTTCACGTATGATAAGATAAAAATAAAAAGGATTTATTTTTAACACAACTGAATAAGCCTTTTTTATTTTAGTTGGTTAGTCATTCCCACATAAGAAATTCAAAATAAATAAAGATACTAGGGCGGTCCGATAAGTACTTAGCCCCTACAAAAGAAAAACAAACATTTTGGAGAGAGTTGTGATTTATTTCCCAACATAGTTCTTTTCGTGTTCTGGATCAATACACATGATCCAGAAATGTTTCAAATTCTTTAACCCATTCGAAAACTTCGTTTCCTCGAGGTCTTCAAAGTAGGCTTTTGTAGCGGTAATGATCTATTTATTCGACTTAAATTTCTGCCCGACAAGTGCTTTTTTCAAGTTTAAAAACAAAAATAAGTCGCATGGGCCCAAATATGGAAAATACGGTGGATAAAACAAAAGTCCGTAGCTTAGTTCGAAAAATTTTGCCATGGCAATGGCTGAGGTATAAGCATCCTTTTTCCCTTTTTTAGGTAGCCGATGTAGATCACTGCTTGTGAATCTCATAAACTTGTGGCTCGTGGCCATAGCCTTTCTTACCGATAGGATAGTCTTTGCCTTCTTCGGAGCACGTTCGCCAGATGCCGTCCACTGTTTCGGCTGTACTTTGATCTCTATTGTGTACCAGTGGATCCATGTTTCGTCGATGTTTACGAAATAACGTAAAAACTCCTTTAGACTACGCTTAAATAACGTCAAACACTGCTCTAAATTGGTTTTACGGTTGCACCTGTTGTAAGAAGTGATCAAACATAGTATCCATCGCGCCAATAGCTTTCTCATGCTCAAATTTTATGCGGGATGTGACATTAGCAGTTTTTTTAGATACCTACTGTCTTAGCTATCTCGTGCAACTTCAGTCGGCGGTCTGTCAAGAAGAGATCGTAGATTTTTGTCACGTTATTCTCCGTGGTAGCCATTTTCGTGGCACCGAGGTACACCACATCAAAAACCGATATGCGACCACGTGAAAACTTGTTAAACTAATTTTTGACAGTTGCTATGGAAGGAGAAAAGTCTCCAGATACACCATCCAGGTACTCTTTTATTTAGCTACGCAATTTCTTTCAAATACAAAAATCAAATCACCGACCGATATTGCTTCTTTTCCGTTTTTCTAAAATCCGCAGACACGCCCACTTTCAAAAGCGGTTTAAACAAAACTGTAAGTTCAATCTGGCTAAAATTTTGACAAGAGCCGTCTATAAAAATGTATTAAATGATAGTAAATCTCTCTTAAGATAGTTATACCATCGGGCGGTGAGGCTAAGTACTTATCAGATTGTTTAAAATGCCATTTTAAAGGAAATAAGAAAACCACGTTTAAGTATTTTTGTTAATTTTGTAATATAACATACTCCACACATTGTTTGTTTTTCTCAATAAATGACGATATGGTATAATCTTTTGTACCTTGACTTAACATGTGTAAATTGACTTTTTTTGACGTACCGCCTTTAGTTGTTTTCTTATACATTTACAGCAATCCTGACGCTATGCATCTTTTGAATGCTAGGTGATCCATTTACCCACCATTACTTTTATGCAATTGCCAGGCATTGTGTTCTGCAATATCAAGACAATGCGAAAATAAACTAAAGTTTAATTTCTTACTTCTGATACATATTCTTTATAAGCTTATGTTTTGGTCTGCCCGGTCTACTCCTCCCATATTTTCATTATATTTTTTTAACATAAATGACTGTAGGATGAGTATACTTTTCTTTTCTTTCTGCGAACATCTTTTCACCTGTAGAGTTGGCAGTGGTGAAGTAGCATTTGATGTAATAGTAACAACATTATTATGACATTATTGGCGTTCCATTTGCATACTATAATATTTTCGTCTTCTAGGAGTGAGTATTCAAATACACCCGTCAGATCTTTTTTTTTTTAAAGCTTGACATTTTTTAGAGGATACACAGGAACTCGATTGTCTTGACCTGTTCCAGTGCATTTTAAATTTCTTGCTGTTAGCTCACGTAGTAATGGAAGTGAAGTAAAAAAATTATCACAGAATAAGTGAAACGGCCTACCTGGATTATTAGACTGTAATTTATCGGCAAATGACAATACAACACTGCCTCCTAATCCTAATTCCTTGTATGTATCAGACAGGGGAGTTGTGGCACCTTGATAAGGTTCAAACTACTCGATATATCCCTGTTTTGCGGTGTTTCCGACCCAAAGTTTTAAGCCCCATCTAATGGCTTTACTTCGGATAACCTGTTTTGATCCATGCTGCCCATAGTAAGGGATCATCGCTTCATCAACACTGTGATTTTCTTTAAATGGACGAAACATATAAAAACTTTTATTGATTATGTCAAATAGCGGAAGCATTTTAGCAAATTTATCGCCTTTTTGTAATTCGGTATTATCAAAAACATGTATATTTAATATAATAAAATTGAATCTATCTATCTCACGATATAGGCGAATACACCAACTTACACCCTGCGTCATCGTTGTTTTCCTAGAACTTACATAGACCTTCGAGGAAATGAGAAATATCCACAGAAGTAATATCAGAACGAATCACCTAATTTCATTTTGATTGATATCTCCAGAGCGATTGTGTTGAGATTCATATAGATTACTTAAATGTGTAATTAGATCCACAACTTCATCATCAATAAAAAAGGGAAAATAACTGTAAAGACGTGAGAAAATTTTTTGGTTCACTTACTGGCTTCCAGTCTAAAAAATTGAGATCAATATTTTGTTTTATCTAGTAATACTCTCTTTTTTCTTCGGTTTAGGTTGTGGAGCACTTACACCAAATCGAGACACATGCACAGACAACTGGAGGATATCTTCAGTATCAGAATCTTCAATTGTGGTACCTTCTGAACCCGAAATAATAATTTCATTCTGTCTTTCATCTTCCAACGGTGCACTATCGAAAACAACTTCAGCTTGTACTTCGAATTGACTGAATAATCTGAAAGGTTATTTATGTCAATATGGTTTTCATCTCCGGAATATTCGTCGGTATCATACTTATCGGATGAAGGAAAGACAATAATACCATCAGGTAATGAAGATGGATTATCTAAATGTTCAATCTCATCCAATAACTCATTGAGAGTCAATGATTTCGTCCAATAACTATATGACTGAGTAGCATATTATCCTACCGTATGATATAACATACAGTCGTTTTTGAGCAATATTTTTCCCAGAAAAAATAATAAATATTGATAACAGTGATAACTGTAGTAAAATTGCAAATTTTCGACACCTTACTTAGTTAAACGTCGACTGTAGATAAATGCAAACCACTACTACTGTACTGATGCATATTTAAAAAAGAGGCTACGTTGTGACATCGAGTGAATAATAGTAGAAGTCGAATAATACAGGAATTTGTGAAGCGTATGTTTTAACGGATAGTATGAGTATCTCAGCTGTTTTATCGGTGCACCAAAACCTAGGAACAGTGTTTTCTCTGTGGTTTACCGACAAAATGTCTCGAAATTTGAACACGTTATTCGAAATTATGTTGCCTTTAAAATGATTTTAAAAAACTAGAATGGAACAATAAGGGTATCAACGTCGAAAAAATATACTTAAACCACTTAAGATTCGCAGATGACATAGTTTTAATAGCCGATAATTTTCAAGAACTAGAACTATATATATATATATATATATATATATATATATATATATATATATATATATATATATATATATATATAAGTATATATATATATATATATAAATATATATATATATATATATATATATATATATATATATATATATGTATATATATATATAAATATATATATATATATATATATATATATATATATATATATATATATATCTAGGTCTTGTTATCAAACTAGGAAAACCAAATCAAAATGCTGATATTAAAAGAAGAACACAACTGGCATGGGGCGCTTTCGCTAAACTAGCATATATCTCAGTGGCGGCTTTTCTTTATGTGCTGCTGAGCTGCAGAACTACCAAACAACCATAGCAAATCTTAATTATTAAAGAATAATTAATATAGTTTTATTTCAAATCTGCCATATTATCATATTAAACATAAACTGTTAATAATAATTCACCAACAACGATGATTAATATTATTTTTTTTACGTATTTACTCCTCTAGTGAAACCGTATAATTTTTTTACGTATTTGGTGCTCCAGTGAAGCAATCTTTTTACGTATTTGCTGCTCCAGTGAAGCCGCGTCGATAACAACCGAAACACTGGCAGCGGTAAAATGCATTTATTAGGCAAACGGCGATCTTAGCCGATGTGCTTCGGCAATCGGCTGATTAACGGCCTCGGAAATGTGTTTGCGAGCTGCAATTCACGACAGTTATTCGTGACCGTTGCATCTGTGCCGTGTTTAGAAATTCTTAGGTTACAATTTTGTTTAATTTGTTTTGTTCGAGCGTGTTTAAAACAATGGAGTTTCAATTTAAATTAGGTGTAAATAAATTTCAAAAACTTCACTATCAACAACAGTTGATTATAAAAGATGGAAGATCAAAATTTTACTTTCTGGCTGACTGTTTTTCATTATATTATGCCACATGTTGACGTTTTGTACAATAATCTTCAAAAAAAGAACATGGACCCAACCGAAGCACAGAAAGCTATACATGTTTTTGAGCAAAGTATTAACAATGTCCGAAATAAAATAGACCCTATCATACATCAAGCTTCAAATTTAAATGCGGCGCCTAGTGTCCAAAAAAGGAAACGCCCAAATAACAGCCAACAGGATCACCGTATTGCCTGTCTAGAAGTTTGTGATGTTATTATAAACAATGCAAAAGAACGGTTTGCATATACAAATCATCTAGTTGCCGCAACACTTTTATCTTCAGAACATTTCGAAAAATATAATAATAAGTTTCCTGAAAATGAATTGGATTTAACTTGTACAGCTTATAACTTCTTTGATAAAAACCGTTTGCGAACAGAACTGTCAGTTTTGTATTCCAATATCGAGTGTAGAACATTAAAAGGTGCAGTGCCTTTACTAAAATTTATAATTTCTAATAATTTAGAGGACACATTAACAGAAACCAAAAAGTTGATACAAATTCTGGTGACTACGCCAATGACCACAGCAGAAGCTGAACGTAGTTTTTCAACTTTAAAACGGATCAAAACATTTTTAAGAAATTCAATGTGCGAAGACAGATTAACAGCCCTTTCCACACTCTCGATAGAAAAAAAGTGCATCGCTTCAATACCGAACTTTAACGATAAAGTAATCGAAAAGTTTGCGACAAAAAAGGACCGGCGTATTAATTTCCAATTTAGAAAAATGCAATAAATGTAAGTTAATCAGATTTTTATAGCATGTCGTTATTAGTTACTATTAATTAGTATTAAAGCTAATTTTATTGTTTTTGTTTTCGTATGTTATTCTATTTCTATTATTTTATATTGACCGTGGTTCATGCAGCACACCCTATAGCAGATGTCACGAGCCGCCACTGATATATCTTGAAAAACACCTTAACTCCTGTAAACTTTAAGAAAAAAGTGTATAACACATGCATACTACCAGTTTTTACCTACGGCTTGGAAAGTAGCCTTTACAAATAAATCTGATAAAAAATTAGAAACAATGCAAAGAGCAATGGAACGAATCATGCTTGAAATATTAATAAACATCAAACTCTAATTTTATATGTTTGTTATTTAAAAACATAAATAATGTATCCTCGCTATGTTATTGACTTACTAAGGGTGGTATTTTCTTTTTGTTATATGGGTTATAGGGTGGGCCGACAAAATTTTTTCTGGAAAATAACAACGCTTGTGGTCAAAAAAGTTGAGTTATACTAAAACACAAATTTTAAGTCCAAAATGAGTAGCTAAAAATATTTTTTTCCACTGCCACAAAGACTCTATATTTTTTTAATATAAAAGGTCATTGTGGCAGTGGAAAAAATAAAAAATAATAATTATTTCAAACGCAGATCTTTATATTTTTTTATTATATAATTTTTGAAACATCAGGATTATTTATTTTGTAACTTAAAAAAATTTAAATAAAATCTGTATTGTTCTGGCGGTTTGATGCATACTTTATAACGTATAGTAAATTGTATTTGCGTATTTTTCCACTAACTAATAAGTAGAGAAAAATTTATTTTAGGGACCTACTTCAAAGAGTGTGCCTAAATTCCCCAATAACAATAAAGTAGACGTTAGTATAAACAAAGTTAATATTACCGATTATAATATATTATCATTCTTAAAATAACGTGACATTGGAGGTCAACGCTTCGCTTATGCTGCAGATTTTGCAGTGGTGTAAGTGTAAAACAATATTTCAATCAATTAAACCGCCTAGCGACACTTAAATTATTTTTAGTGTTTTACCGACAGTTGAGTAAAATACCTGTACGATATTTGTCAAGCAGTGAAAAGAGGTGCTTGTTCAGAAAAACTTTCTAAGAGACAGCCTGGAAAAATGGTTCATTCTCGGTGGCTTACCACTGCTTCCCGTATCCTTATACGTAGCAACCAGAAACCTATCGGAAAATTTACAAATACTAAGCCATTTTGTAATGAAAGTGTATGCGCCCATGTGATTTTGTATTAAGACTCACCCGTCATGCATTTATGGTGCAAGGCATATATTCAAGACAATAAGACTCTGCGACTATTTACTACCAGAATTGAAAGACATAGTCTATAAATGTATTCAAAGAAATGGATACTTTGGGAGCCCAGAAAATATTATTTTGGCTATGTTGTTTGATAAACGTAAACACATAAGACAATTGGGGTTCCAAAGAATTTTGAAGAGCAGAAAGTTAAATTACAATGATCAGCGACATTTCGTAGTACCAAAATTATTTTTTGGCAGTAAGGATTACTTTGAGATTATCGAATGCCAGAAAGTTTTATGGACAGAGCCTTATGTAACTATGAAGCTATCAAAAGACCAACGAAGGGAAGTTGTTGAAAATCCTGAAACCAGTCTTTTGGCATACGTAAAATCATACCCTTGTCACACACAAGCGGCTGAGAGGGCCGTCAAAATAGTAACAGAAGGTTCAGCTTCTGTCTGTGGAAGTGAAAATGGAGACGATTATATAAGGAACAGGCTGAAATCAAGGGCAAATATGCCGAAATATGAATTAAAGAAAGACTTTTTTTTTAAATAATGTGATTGTTACTTTTGAAAGACATTCTGTTTTGTATCGTTATATATTTATAGATAAACTATTTTTGTATTTGTATTGTTGTATTATGTGTTCAAAACAAATTTAGCTTCAATATAAATTATTTTTTTGTATGCAAAAAATAAATCTACCATACAATATATTTTTTTGTTTTGAAAAATTATTAATTTTATACAGCGCTGTGGCAGTAGAAAAAAAAATTAATTGTCAAAAAAAATGATATGATCAAATTTATCGTATAAAACACTTTTTTTGACTCAGGCAACCATAATAAGTTAAAAAAAAAAACGAATTTGACGAATAATATTAAATGATTGAATTTTTTCGTAAAACTCTCGTTCTTATATAGCTCTGTGGCAGTGGAAAAAAATTAAATTAATTATAAAAAAAAACACTGTGAAATAAGTTATCTTATCATACATCTTTTCTGGGGTCAGGCAACTCAATTAAAAAAATAAAATAAAAACACATTACTCAACGGCCACCCTAAATGGGTAACCATATCCTACTGCACTCTGCCTAGGAATTTGCAACGCAATTAACCTCTTTTAGTATTATTAGAGCCGTTTCTAATCTTTTAAAAAGAAACTTATTTTAGTGGCTTATTCCCAAAGAAAATAGTAATTTCATAAAGAACAATAGTAAGTAATAAATTCCATCTGTTGCATAAAAAATTCTTAGGTTTAATAGACGATACATAAAATATATTTTTTAGTTTAATTATAAGCCCTTGTTAAGCAAAAAGATTAATACTACCAAGGATACTAACTATTAAATACTGCGATCTTGTAACTTGATACCTAAATTATAAACTTTAAAGAGTATTGTTTCTAACGTAAAACATACCCAAATTCCGATCATAACTCGAATAAGTAGAATCAAAACGAATTAACCGGAATTAGTTTAAAGTTTCATTGCATTAAATGTTCATTTGTAATTTGCCAAATAATCTGTTTAAATCTACTGTTATTGTAGTTAGATATTTATTATGAAAATGAATACTAAATAGTTACCAATACAGCTACGCAATCATCGTGGTTAGACTACAGGCAGGGTAGGACTCAAACGGAGTTTGCACATTACAAAACAATAAATACACAGAGAAATAATTTGTTTGTAAGAAAACAATGGTAATATTATATTCTTCTTCCTCTTGACGTGCCCTATCAAGTCCCCTCCTTGAAGTTGGCGAATAACATGGCGAAACTGTCTCTGGCGAAAATATTATATTACAACTAATTATTATATAATGTACATTAGTCGTTTAAAGCAACGAAGACAACTTCATATGCAACACTAGTTGCGCCCTCTTCATCTACATATTGTTATCAACACAGCGATATGACAAAGTATCAAAGAAGCCAATAGAATTCTTTAACATAACACTAAAAAAATTTTCAATTTTTACATAACTCTTTCAATACTTTGTCTTCAAGAATGAGAAAATGCATAAGTTTATAAAAAGGAGAAGACCTTTGGACCCCAATATAAATGTTTGTTTCTACACCGAAAAATGCCTATGTAACCAGTGTCAAGATACTAGAACTTTGTATTATCTCGTTGGAAAAAACTATTAATTTTCCGGTTTTTACCTCGTTTACTCTGCGGAGATCTGTCGTCTTGGCTAAAGGATCTTCTGCTATTAATTCATCTATTGGTGGATTTGTGCTTTATTATAGGATAATTTTGAGCAAGATTACGTTTTTACGACTATGTTCTTGCAATAAAATAGAACACTTTATTGATACAGTATATCAGCCTTGTAGTCTTGGGTGGACTGAAAGGTGCGGCAGAACCCAAGCCATAAGGGCAAAGACCCGTGGAGGACTGGATCAGACTAATTGCCATAAATCAAAAATCAATTTGTGTTCATCTTAGTGTTTACAAAAATGTGGCTCAAGAGGAAAAACCTTGTATATACATTTACATTAGGGATGGCGGTTTTTGACAAACACCGGTTTTCGGTTATACCGGTTTTTTTGTTTACGGTTTAACCTGGCGGTTATAACCGGTCAAAAAAAACCGGTTTTTTCCAAAAACCGGTTCTCGGTTTTTTTAATCCAATAGATTACAAAGTTACATTTACAATGTACTTTAGTTTGCGATACTTCATTCGACTCGATATCAATATGATCAAAATTAGTATTATCTAAAGAACATCAATATCAATATAAATAAAACATATTTTTTAATAAAACCATTTCATTCTATTAATTATTATATTTATGTATTATTGTATTATTATTATATATTTATTGATTATTATTAAATATAATATACTACTGCTCAACAGAGAGCGCTGAGATAATTAAGGTTCTATTGGCATTTAATATATTATGAGAGTAGAATATAATTATGCAATTATTGTATTCAATTAATGATACAAATTTATTTTACTATTTAAAAATATAATCTTTTAAAATATCCACCAATTCTCTCCTCCCGAACCCAAAAAATTCCCCAACCGTTTCAACTCATAAAAAATTTCCCAGACTCTTTCAAACGGTATTTTGAAAAAATAATATCAACATAAATATTTAACTTAAAAATAAATTGGATAATGCAATTCATCTTTTATTTTTACTACCATCAAAAAAAATTTATCATGTATTACTTTTAACACGTTTTTTATATTTATATAATACTTTTATATTATAAAACATTTTAACTTATTTAATACTTCCTGTAATAATATATCGTTTTGAAAACGTAGGGAATTCCTTGGAGATTCGAATTCGTAATTGGTAATTCGATATTCATAGTCACAACTTTATTTTTGGTAATCAGCAAAAGCCATAAAAGACATTCACCCACTTTCAATGTCAAGAGTCAAGTGTGAAAAATGGATGATGTACTAGGTCACTTCTTATGTAAATATTATGATTTCAAATATCTTTCCAACGAAATATTATAATAAAACTTAATTGTTTCTGGTTGATGTGAGTTTGTACTTTCAGTTTGCTTCTGTATTTATAAAATAAAATAAACTTGGAATTATGGTTTTGTTTGGAATAATTACTTGAGAATAATAATTATGATTGGAATCCAAAATAATACCTAACCTAATCCTAATCACCGTAAAAACCTAACAACCGGTTTTTACTTTAAAAATAAAAGTTAAAAAGTTAAAAAAGTTAAAAGTTAAAAAAGTTAAAAGTTAAAAAGTTAAAAAGTTACTTTAAAAATAAAGTTATTCAAAATTTTCACCAGTGGCAAATCTTTTATCGCAGAAAAGTAGGTTATATCTCTTTACGGCACAAAAATATAGCTAACCAATTGTAACTTAAATTTCGATGATATCTAGAGTTTTTGTGTAGATGTAACTGCAATATCTTTCCTCTGCCAAACTTATGATATATTTGCGTTAGTATATTTTACAATAATTATAGAAATTGACGCAATAAATATTTTTTGCCATATTTGAATTGGTTAATGCAAGTTTCTAGCAATTCCTGTTGATAATATTTTTAGTATTTATTTTAGATCTTAACGGTGATGGTGAACAGTACTTCTTTTTTGTACATGGAACAAAGTATTCCAATATTCTAGTCATTGGGGAGGGATTTCTGTATCCATACTTCTTTTGTAAGTTGCTGTAATGACATTATGGTATCGTGGCCACCTTCCTAATATAGATTAGCTGGAAAAATATCTATTCTAAGTGATTTGTTTCTGACTAGTTTTTTTAACTGCATCTTTAACTTCAACAATCGTTTCTGGTTCCTCTTCCCTCTCGTCTATTTCCCTTACCTCATCTCTTTTGTCTTCCAGCTTTTCTTCTTTTTCCTCTATATTAAGCATCTGGTTAAAGTAGTTCACCCATCTATACAATACATCTTTCCTTTAGCTTCCAGCTTTAGCACATTTAATTTTTTTTATCAATTTAACTGACTCGTTGTTCTTCCATCATGAGAGATCCGGGTTACCTTATGTATGTTTCTGTGTGCTAGGTGCTAGCTACTGTCATATTTCGTGCTGCTGCTAAGTTTATCAGTCATAATCCATTATCGCTACTGATGTTGTGTAGATTATACTTTCCTATCGGGGGCATGAAAATATGCTCTTGTCCTATTCTTGCATTCGTGTCACATAAATTATTCTTATTTCATTTATGGTACATCTTCTGAAGGCTTAGTCTAAGTCTTCGAAGAATTGTTTTTTTATTTTCTTTGGTTTGTCATCAGTAGAGGCATGTACATTTATCAAACTATAATTAAATAATTTTCACTGTAAGGGCAAATATTATATTCTTTGACTGTAGGCTTTAAAGTGAAACTTCTTGAAATTTTTAAATCTAAATACATGTGATATTCTTCATATTACCAAGCAGAATTAAAATTTTTTGTACACTTTTAGGAAAGTGGTTAGGAAAAAAAATCGACTTGGGAAACTGTTTTTGCGATAATTAAGCTACAAATTAAAAAAAAATACCCTTATAAACTTTTATTTTAAGGGATTTTTTTGCATTTTCAGCAAATTGTGTCAGTTTCCATATAATGTGCAGGTCTCCACCTTTATTATTTAAAGTTAAATAGCGATCTTATATTTTTATATATTAAAATCATCAATGTGTTTCTTGTGTGAGTCCATTTTAAATAGGTAAAAGAGATAATAAATAAGACTTTTTCACAATCAGTTTAACTATCTACGATTTCGCTTACTACAATTTGCAAAGCATCTTCAGGTCTGTCGATACAAAGTTAATTAAATGCTGAAATAATAGAACTCATATTAGGGTATTGTCTTATAAAGATAAATAATAGAAATTACTGTAATTATGCAAATATTACATGTCTGTGGTTTTTATAATAAATAAACTGTTTTAGCAGACAAAGTGAGACCCACAAATTGGTATAAAAATAGTCTATTGAATTGTACTAAATTAGTAAATAAACAAAACATTACTTACAGGCCGGTACCCTATTAATTAATGTTTGGGAGAACATAGTTTAAACTATCCTGTAATTGCTGAATGGGGATCTTCAGTTTTTACTATCGTTATCGTTTAAAATCAACGGGGAAGTTTCTTGAGGAGATAGATTTTATCCAATGGAGTAGAAAATAGGTGTAATGTGATTGTTTCTTAAATATAAGTGACGTTCTGTATTATTTCATTCCTTAAAAGTTATTTATATTTATTCAAGAGATATATTTATGAAATGTGTGTTATTTATTAAAATTTTATTAAGGTGACAGCTGTATGACAATTAATCAAATTAGATGTACAATTGTGTGGGTGTGAAAATTCCTATAACTTGTAATTATCAAATTTCTTTGATAAAGTTCAATTAGCTTACTGTTATTTGGCAGATGATTGTAAAGTATGTAAAACTTGTTAAAACTTAAACAATTAAGGACACTTAGGAACAAACAGAACACACTTAACAAGGACAATACATACATTAAATTAAAAAAATAATTATGTCTGTTTTTTCCTTTTTAAATGTGTTCTGTTTGTCCCTTAGTGTCCTTAATTATTTTAGTTTTAATAATTTTAATATACTTGACTTTACAATCATCCGCCAAATAACAGTAAGCTAATTGAACTAAATTTGATAATTACAAGTTAAAGGAATTTGCACACCCACATAATTGTACATCTAATGTTATTCATTGTCATACAGCTAACACCCTAATAAAATTTTAATAAATAACACATATTTCATAAATATATCTTTTAAATAAATATAAATACCTTTTAAAGAATTAAATAATACAGAATATCACTTTCATTTAACAAACAATCACATTATACCTTTTTTCTACTTCATTGGATAAAATCTATCTCCTCAAGAAACTTCCCCGTTGATGGTCAAACAATTATAATAGTAAAAACTAAAGATCCCCATTCAGCAATTACAGGATAGTTTAAACTATGTTCTCCCAGCCAATAATTAATAATGTACTCGCATGTAAGTGATATTTTTTTATTTTCTAATTTATTACAATTTAATAGACTATTTTTATACCGATTTGTGGGTCTTACTTTGTCTGCTAAAACAGTTTATTCATTAAAAAAACCACAGAAATGTAGTATTGGCATAATTACTGTAATGTATATTATGTATCTTTTGTTTATCTTTATAAGACAACACCCTAATGTGGGTTTTATTATTTCAGCATTTAATTGACTTCGTATTGACAGACCTGAAGATGGTTTGCAAACTGTAGAAAGCGAAACCGGCCGTCTGGATAATTAAATTAAACTGATTGTAAGTCTTATTTATTATTTCTTTTACCTATTTTTATATATTATTTATAAATAAAAAATTACGTTTAATCTTTTGCATATTTTGTTTATTACATATTATTATCATCAAATTTATCAGAAGCAGTAGGTGCTAGATGCATGTACCAAAAAGTGTCAAGAAAAAGGTCTTTTGTTTGTTTATATCTCTGGTGTCTCTACCTGAGATTCAAATTGAACAATAATCTCCTTTGATGACGTCGTCCCGACAATAATTTCTAAATTCGGGCCTGCAAAAGAGTATAGAGCAGAGAAATCTGTTATACAGTAATTTTGGGAAACGCGTTTAGCGGTCGCATCACAGTACAAAATCGTAATTTGATTTGTACCGGGTTTTAAAGGTGAATTGCTATTATACGTTATACCTTTAGCCACCGGTCATTATTGAATCTTTAAATCCATGGGATTAGCAGTATTCGATATAAATATAAATTGGTTAATTGTTTAGATGAATGTAATATTTGTATTGGAAGAATTAAATGAATACTATATTTGAAATGTAGATTTTTTTAACTTTTTAATGGAGAACGTTCTCATTTTGGGAACACATTAAAACATTTTTTAGGATTGTTTATGCAATTATTTTTGGAAATCGTACTACATTTATGTTTTGTAAAGGTAAGGGACTTGCCAGTTTATAAAAAAAATTTACTTAGATTTTGGTACATTTTCTTAAAAAAAAAAAGTAAAAAGCACAAAAATTCAATTTTTTGATTCATTTTACGGTTTGTGTCATCAAGTCCGCAAAAATTATTCTATTGCTATTATTTTTTCAAGTAAGGTAGCCAATTGACTACCTTAATGAATTTTCAAGGGCAACAACGATTAGTGCAATCGCCTTTTCAAGTGATAATAGGAATTTAGGAATAATAAACAGGATCGGAGCTGTTCAAGAAGGACACGTGTGCACTTAGTTTTTTTGTATGCATTGTTTACGCTGAGAAAACGAGAATGGATACATAACCATTTTATAAGTAAGTCTAGAAAACTAATTTTTGAATTAGGGTCTAATTTATCAGTTTTTATTAAGTCATCTGTTTTTCTTGAACTAAGCACATAACTAAAAATGAAAATCTATTGGTTCAGTTTCTTTTGATACATATATTTTCATATTTTTTACTAAGATCACCGAAGGCTTTTTAGAAAAACCCAAAATATTATGTAAGACAGTTTTATTTTACATGTACTGTTCTCTTGCACCATGTTTCTTAGGAAATCCGTACGCCGACACATAGTATTACGGGATGCTTTGGAAGATGTGGAAACTCCAATATCCTCTAATATTGATATTGTAATACTTCCTCCCACTGCAGGAGACCTAGATATTGATAGTGACGAGGACACTCTTGAGGACCAGATTTTGGACGTGGTTGAAATACCTTAGAGGTTCCTAAAGAGGTAAAAATTCATAATAGTGAAGCCGAACCAGATGATATAGGAGTTTCTGTTAAAAGTCAAGCACTACAAAAATAGAGGAGACAAGCCTAAAGTAGGAGACGAGCATATTGGTAAAAGGGAGTTTGAAATATTCTCTTTGTTTCATCAAGTTTACTTTACTTAATAAATGCACTTTCATATAACAACCAAATCATCTCTTGTAGAAACGAAATTCCCGAAATTCTAGTAGACGTATTTCAAAAAAAACTCTAGCAATTATGTACTACATCCGATCTTTTCTACACACAAGATTACCACAGAATCTGTAGACATCAAAATTCGCAACCTGACCTCTCCCATAAATACACCCATAACTTTGCAAGAATTAGATTTTTCTCTTTTAAACTTAAAAACCACATCCCCAGGTTGTGATGATATTCCATCAATATTTTTAAAAAATCTACCCCAAAAATGTAAAAAGATATTTTTAGACATCTTTAATCACATCTTTTTAAATTATTACTTTTCTGATACTTAGACCAAAGTTATTATAATCCCAATTATAAACAACACAATCCAAAAGATTGTCCCACATCTTACCGTCCTATTTCCCTCACCTGTAGCATGTGTAAAACTAAAGTAGCATGGCAACATTTTTTATAATATATATTTACATTATTATATATATATATATATATATATATATATATATATAATAATTATATATATATATATAATAATTATATATATATATATATATATATATATATATATATATATATATATATATACAGGGTGAGTCACGCTCAACGGGACGGAGCCTACCGGGGAAATGGCTAAAGATATTAAAAATTCCTTTTGTAGAAATACGTAGGTCAGTACCGGCTACAAATTAAAATTTGTGAGATATATACAGGGTGTCCCAATTTGGCGTAATGATATAAACTTATACTTTTTTAAATAGAATAAATTATATTTCACTTTAATTTTGAATTCTACTAAATAAAATAATGTTACTTTATTCAACATTCCCTATGCCTATTTTTGACCGGTTTCGATTTATTTGGGTTTTTCTGAAAATGTACTATTCGCGAAATTAATTAATTACACAATATGGCATCAATTATAATTAACGCCTTTTTGTCAATTAATTTTTAAGTGTCCATGCTTTACATCAGAATAATTACCAATTAAAATTAATCTACAGAGTGTTCGCAATACGAAGTGTCAATGCTGTATAATAGTTTGTGTAATTACTTTCTTAACTTAAATGGGACACCCTATATTTTACTTTAATTTTGAATTCTAATTAAAAAAATAATATTACTTTATTAAACAATCCCTATACCTATTCTTTATAATTTTCGATTAATTTGGGTTTTTTTGAAAATGCACTATTCTTGAAATTAATTAATTACACTTTATTACATAAAGTTAAACAAAACACACTAGAAAAAAGTTAATTTACATTAAATGTTTAAAATGGTGTCCATTTTCTTCAATACATAACCTCACTCTGTGTTCAAAATTTTGTTTTACTGTTTACGAATACGCGTTTTCATGTCTTCAGCGGTTGTAGGTTTGATAAACCAAACTTTTAATATATCCCCAAAAAAAAAGTCCATTGATGTTAACCTAGGTGATCTAGGAGGCCAATTGACAGCACCACCCCTACCTATCCACTTTCCGGGAAATTTTCTGTCTAAATATTCTCTAACGTTACGCGTGTAATGTGCTGGAGCACCGTCTAGCTGCAGAAACATTGTTCTTCTAATATTTAATGGGATATTTTGCAAAAGTATCCAAAAGTCTCTTCGTAGAAATCTTAAAAACTTTTGTCCATTTAAATGGCCATTAAAAAAATACGGTCCTATCACATGTTCTCCTATTCTTCCACCATATACATTAAGGGACCATCGGTTTTGTCGATCAGTACATCTATATTCATGTTGATTTTCCGTATTATAATAGTGAAAGTTATGTCGGTTCACGAGTCCATTATTATGGAAAGTAGATTCATCAGTGAACAAAATTTTATCAAAAAAATGTTGATCTGCTCCTGTTTTGTCTAGAAACCATAAACAAAATTCTAACCTACGTTCTAAATCAGTTCCATACAAATGCTGATGCATTTGAATATGGTATGGGTGATATTGATATTTTTTAAGAATTCTGCATATACTAGTTTGGCTTACTTCAATCTCCCTGGCCATGGTCCTTGTACTTGTATTTGGATTTTCAATAACTGATTGAATAACTTCTAATTCGGTATTTTCATCTTCAGTTATCGGATTTATTAATTTTCGTTTAGTATAAACAACACTGCCAGTTTTACGAAACCTTGTTAAGACTCTGTCAAATACTTCTTTACGAGGATGACGTTTTAAGGAAAATCTCTCAGCATAGACTCTTGATACTAACAAACTGTTTTGATCACATTCAACCAGTATTAAAATCATAGTTACTCGGTCTTCAATTGAATAATCTGCCATTTCTATTTAATTGAAAGCAATACAGTTAATAGTTTGACAATTAGTTTGACAGCTAGATACCTTTTGTTTTTTCATGGCATTCTTTATAATAACGAGCTATGTAATTAATGACATTTAATGTTCCAGGTAACATAATGCAAATAGATTTGAAGATACTAGATATTAATATAAAATTTTATAATAGTTTGATTATAATAATTGTTACAACATTCAAATACAGGATTTTTGTTTAAGTTAGAGTAGAACTTTATGTAATAAAGTGATAAAAATTAATTAATTTCAAGAATACATAGTGCATTTTCAAAAAAACGCAAATAAATCGAAAATTCTCAAAGATAGGTATAGGGATTGTTTGATAAAGTAATATTCTTTTTTTAATTAGAATTCAAAATTAAAGTAAAATACAGGGTGTCCCATTTAAGTTAAGAAAGTAATTATACAAAATATGGTACAGCATTGACACTTCAGATTGCGAACACTTTGTAGATTAGTTTCAAATGGTAATTATTCTGATGTAAAGCATGGACACTTGACAATTAACTGACAAAAAGGCGTTAATTAAAATTCATGCGATATTGTGTAATTAATTAATTTCGCGAATAGTACATTTTCAGAAAAACCCAAACAAATCGAAACCGGTCAAAAATAGGTATAGAGAATGTTAAATAAAGTAACATTATTTTGTTCAGTAGAATTCAAAATTAAAGTGAAATATATGTTGTTTCATTTAAAAAAGTATAAGTTTATATCATTACGCCAAATTGGTACACCCTGTATAGATCTCACAAATTTTAATTTGTAGCCGGTACTAACCTACGTATTCCTGCAAAAGAAATTTTTAATATCTTTAGCCGTTTCGCCGGTAGGCTCCGTCCCGTTGAGAGTGACTCACCCTGTATATATATATATATATATATATATATATATATAGATATATATATATATATATATATATATATATATATATATATATATATATATATATTATAAAAAAGTTGCCGACCGTCATTTAATTAACGAAAGAAGATATTTAAACTTACAAAGATGAGGTACTATTTGATATTACTTTTGTAAAACGTTTCACAAAATGATTTAATACTTACAATATCTGAAAACAAGGTAAATCACATCTTAACTGTGTTATGTACCACTTGGACCAACTGACATAACTTTATTTTATTGTGTTCCTATTGATTTATTATTGACTATAAAATTGAATCGCTAAAACAAAGTGCCTAACTGGTATTTTCAGTGAATAAAATATCAATGTACGTGTATATTCCGTTTAAAATTTCCTGTTCAGTTTATGTGATGGTAAATCTACTAAGCATGTAATGCATTATATAAACCACTTATATAACTTGTATAAGATAAGCTGACATAGGAATGACGATCGAGATAAAAAAAAAATAAATAATAAGGGAGAATCCAAACTCTGAACTTTTCAAGTTACCAACTCAAGACGCTAAACTTTAAGTGCTATTTGCTTTATTAATCTGCTCCATAAAAGTTGCGAGAGTAGTTTCAGATAAGGCTTGATTGCTTCCACGTGATAAAAATTTGTAACTTTTTCTCTTTTTTCTTAAGTACATTACAGAAGTTTAAGTGGAATGCATTAATAATCCAACAACATTAAAAATGACATTCGTTATTAATTCAAAGAAAATAACTTTCTTTACGAGATTGAACTATCACTTGATAATTTTATTTATGTATGTTTTCAATTTTTGTTTGTGTCATGGACATAAATTGGATTTCGCACAGCGCTGAATTATGCAAATACATGGGAGGCTTTTTGCTGTGTAAATAATTTAGAGATGTACTCATATCAAGTGTTCGATATATATATATATATAATATATATATATATATATATATATATATAATATATATATATATATGTATATATATATATATACATATATATATATATATATATATATATATATATATATATATATATATATACGATCGAAACGTAGTTTTTTTATATAAAGTAATTATGTAGAAAAACCCTAGCTTTAGAAATAAAATCCACTTGAAATAATTTAGTATATTTACAAAAATCGATTAGTACAGTTAAATTTAGATTGCAGAATATTTTACCATTCCACATTATGCATGATTTTGAATCCAGTTTAAAGCGATCTTTTGATCTATATTTTTAGAGATGTTAAGATAGAGAACATTAACAAATATGAAAGATTTATATTCTAACGACACTCCTAAAGTAAATAAGCTATTTAATGATAACAATAAATGGTTCAAAAATATATCTTCTGTTAATATTCCCACAAATGTTTCTGACTTCCTGTCTCTGGGTCCAAAATTTGGGGTTTTTTTGTCCAAAAACAGATTTTAAGTTAGATAATATTTTAGGAGATGTAGAAAATATAATAGATGTAATACAGGATACATCTAAAGACTTAATAAAAGCAAAAGTTACTAATGTCGTTACTAACTACTTAAATCATTCGAACAAAGAACATTCTAGTGTTTTAAATAAAATATTCGAAGAAACTCAAAAACTCTTAAAATCACATCCAGATCTTTATATTTTACAATCAGATAAGGGAGGGTGTACAGTAGCAATGAACAAAACGGAATATATTGAAAAAATAGAAGGCTCATTAAATGATAAAATTATATATCTTCAGCTAAAAAGAGATTCAACTGTTACGATACAATTTTCTTATAATGAACTTATTAAAACTATGAGGAACAACATAGAATTAAATCAAGAATTTGCCAAAAAGCTGACTATATACAATGCATCTTGTCCAAAACTTTACTGCTTACCAAAAATCCATAAAGAAGGTATTCCACTTAGACCTATTGTAAGCTCTATAAATTCAGTAACTTATGACTTATCCAAATTTCTTGCTAACATTCTTAAAGATGCTTTTGACGAAGTGAACAACTATAATGCAAAGGATACATTTTCATTTGTTAATGATGTCAGAGAGTTGATTATACAGAAAGATTATGTTTTAATTTCTTTAGATGACATATCGTTATTTACTAACATATCAATAGATCTGGTCAGTAATAAAATACAGTCAAAATGAAATCTGATCCAAAATTATACAACAATTTCCAAGGATAGTTTTTTAACACTTCTGAACTATGTTTTTGGACAATTCAATTAGAGATTGAAAATTATTGTTGGATATCATTTCTGGACACCAAAATATTAAGAACAGAACAAAACAGAATATTGATAGATTGGTATCAAAAACCAACACACTATGAAAGATATTTAAACTTTTTTCAAATCATCCTACTCATCAAAAGTTTAATACAGTCATTGCAATAAAGAATAGGGTAAGGCATATTAGTAATGATAAATTCATAAACAAAAACTTAAGTTTGCTGTTAAACATCTTTCAAAATAATGGATACCCAAAACATATCCTTAAAAAATTGATATTTAACTCAGACATTTTTGACAGTCAAACTGATATCGGAGCAGTACAAACAATACAATATAAAAAACTACCAATAATAAAACAGTTAACACCTTCTGTGACTAGTTTATTTAAAAAATTTACTAACATTGAAATTGTCCAATATAATTTATTAGAAAACCGACAACTGTTTTCTAAAGTAAAAGACTAGACACCAACTGTAAATAAAACTAATGTTATCTACACACTGCCTTGTTTTTATTGCCAAAGCTGTTATATTGGCCAAACTTCTCATTGGCTAAAACAAAGGGTCACACAACACAAAAGTGACTGCACAAAACAGAAGAATACATGTGCGGCATTTGACCATCACTTAAAAACTGGCCATCAATTTGACTTTTATCCTTCCATTGTTGGATATACGTCTCCCCCAGTTCTCTCCATCTTTCCCTATCTTGAGCTGTTCTCTGCCATGTGGGACCTCCTTGTTTCCTGATGTCATCTTTCCACCTCATCTGTGGTCTGCCTCTTGATCTCTTTGCATTGTATGGACGCCACTTTCCGATGGCATTGTTCCATCGTCCGTCTTGGAGACGTTCATTGTGTCCAGCCCATTTCCATTTTAGTTTTGCTGCTTGTTCTATCGCGTCTACTGTCTTTGTTCTGGTTCTGATCCACTGTTTACGTTTTCTATCTCTAAGTGATACACCCAACATTTGTCTCTCCATCGCTCTTTGTGCCTTCCTTATCCTATCCAAATTGGCCTGTGTAAATGTCCATGTCTGTGCTCCGTAGGTGAGCACCGGTATGATACAGGAGTTATATACCTTACTTCGTAAGTATAGAGGGATTGTTTGATTTTTTAGAACGTAAGAAAGTTTGCCGAACGCTGCCCATCCCATTCTTACTCGTCTCGATATTTCGGCTGTTTGATTTTCTCTATTAGCTCTGATTGCTTGTCCTAGATAGATATACTCATTTACCTGTTCTATTTTTTCTGTTTTTATTTTTATTGCCTCTTGGTCTTCCGTGTTTGTCATTACTTTTGTTTTGTTGAAGTTAATTTTTAGGCCTTTTTGCAGTGATTTTTCATGAAGTTCATTCAGCATCAATTCCAGTTCTTGTCGTTCCGAGGAGATCAGGAGTATATCATCCGCATATCTAATTAATCAATTTGACTATTGTCACACATATCAGTACTCTTCAGTACTGCTTTAAATATATTATGTTCAACATTTTTAAATATTTTAACTCTTAATCTTTGTCTCCTAAAGAAGCTGACAAAAAATCAGCGAAATATAGAGTAATAAAAGAAAGAGTTTTTTTTTAAATAACCGACCGCATACCTGCGGTCTGTTATATATATATATATATATATATATATATATATATCCACTTGTTCACTCGAACATCGAAAAGAAGCAGACCATCTAGAGAGACTTGAAAATGGCAAGTGAGATCTTGCCGAAACGTCGTCAAAATGGTTTTTATCAAAACCAACAACATTCAACGCGGAGTCAAACCCGGAATACCATTGATATAACATATATATATATATATATATATATATATATATATTATATATATATATATATATATATATATATATATATATATATATATTGGATTTGAAATTTCCGCGGGAGCTATATGTGATTTCAGTTGTTTTCCGGGTTTGACTCCGCGTTAAATAGTTTTGGTTTTTAGAAAAACCATTGTTTTGACGACGTTTCGGCAAGGTCACACTTGCCACTGTCAAGTTAGATTAGTTCTGCTTCGTCTTGATGTTTCAGGAGAACTGATTTCTCGGTCGCTGTACGCTGTACGTTTATTTAAACTCAAGTGTGAAAGTTGGTTTAATAGCTTTAAGCTTATTACAAAACTTCGTCGTATTCACAATATGACATACATCTTTACAAACAAAAGACTCTTGGAGTTTATAAACACTATACATCGACCTACTTATTCAAGTAGGTTTGGATTCCAAGAAAATACGAAAATACTACAATAGTATCCTATGTACCCAAGAAGGGAAAAAACGTCATACTGGCCTCTAGTATGCACAATAATGATCAAATAGATGAATCAACAGATGATTAACAGAAGCCAGTAATTATAACCTTTTTTAACTCAACTAAAGGTGGAGTCGACACCGTTGACGAACTTTGTTCCACGTATAATATAGTTCGAAATATCCGGAGATGTTATGAATGTGGCTGGAATAAACACCCAAACTATATATCTGACCAATAATCAAAATGATAATTTGCTTCGTAGAATATACATAAAATGTTTGACCGCTGAGCTAATCGACCAGCATCTAATACGTCGCTCCATGGTGGAAAATATCTCTCCAGCTATTCGCAACCGACGCCAATAAGTAGCTGGAACTTTAAGTGAACTTCCAAGAGGTATTCCCGAAAATTTTAATATTAAAAAACGATGTAGTTTTTGCCTTGAAACAGTAACACTCGTTATTTTTATGAAATGTGCAAAAAATTTATTTGTTTAATAATGCCCAGTTTCAGTACCCTGATTGTATATTGCACATACAAAATGTTTAAAAGTGCAACTAATAGGATTAAGTTTGACAGATAAATCTTATATTTTAATGTTGTGTACCCTTAATAAAATAAAAGTTAATTAGCATGAACCCTTATTTTATTTTTCACAATTTATGACAACATCCATCATTTATTAATTAATCTGGAAGGTCATATATTATTTATTGGGCCTAAATTACATTTTTATTGTTTAAATGGTATTCATAAAGAACAAAAGCTAGATAATATACCAGTTTTGTTTTAATTTTCTAATTAATAAATTTTTGAATTTTGGGTCTGTCAGACTTGGCGCCACTTTTTGTGTTCCGACATGGGTCGCCACACGTGCAGGGTTAAATTAACCAATGTCACCTCTAATTCTTCTTCTTCTGGTAGTGTCTATCTGTTTCGGATTTTGACGACCCTTATGGAAATCTGTATATTGCAAACTCCTGCTCTGAAAAGATTTGCGATTGTTTTTTTTAGCCACGTACGTAGATCCTTCAGCCAGGAAATCCTTCGTCTTCTTGGTTGTCATTTTCCTTCTACTTTTCCTTGTAGAATCAATTGCGACCATTTTTTTATTAGGCAACCTTATATTATCATATTTGGAGAAAATTAACTTTAATTTGATATAAAAAAAACCTGCATATAGGTCATAAGCATTACAAATAATTGCGGGACCTTTTTTTGTGGCTACCTATTATTAATGTAGTCTCCCAATTTTAAATATATGTTAAAATGTGTGTTTGAAAACTCTTGACTATGAAAACTACGTTATGAAGGTAGTGATCTTACAGTGGGATTTTGCACCATAAGCAATAATTTCAAAAAAAAATTTTCATTTCATTTTATGCTTTGACAAATAATTTACTCACCAACTTTTTTGTTTATTTTTAATATTCATAGAGCGCAGGAATCCTGTGTAAGAATAATAAAAAGTAGCACGTTTTTGCAAAAATCCAACAAAAATGATAAAAAACAAAAGACATACGTTACTTTAACAAGCAGCGACAAAACCTGCTCTTAACCTGCAAACAGCAACAAAACACTGGCAAAACAATTATCCCAAGTTTATGGCACTCAAGAAATTAGCTCTCGTATCTAACAATCAACTTACGCAGGTGCCACAATGTCTCCAGAGAGCCAGAAACATTCTAGCAGTGGAAACAAATGGCCGCGATATTACAACAATGCGAAATGCGAAAATGCTTTTTAATAATGCTTGCATATAAATCTAACGACAGGGCTTTTTGCAAGCCTAAATGTAATGGGTGTTTTATTTACCAAATGAAATACGGACTACGTTTCATTAAGAACAAAGAGTTGAATAAGGCAGGGTCGACTTTATTTAGCTAATAATTTACCACAACTATACACAAGATTAATTATAAAATAATCTTCCTTCAGAGTGTATTGAAAATAAAGTGTAGAAATAATGATAATTTTGTGTGTAAAGTTTTCGTTATCTACAGGGTGTTTTAAAAAGGTATGTCATGAATTAAATCACGCATTCCGGGAACAAAAATAAATTTATTGACACAACCCTTTGAAGTTACAAAATAAAAATGGTTTTTTCGCGTTATCTCCTAAGCTACTTGACATTTTGTAATAAATTGACGCGTTACTTTTTTGTTCTGAAAGCATTTTTTATAAAAAAGAAACAACAAAATCTAAGGGGGGTGTGCAGCCCTAAATCTCCATAAACTTTTGGATACGTTCAAATCAACTGAATTTTGTAGCATCATTAGTTACAATTTTTTTGCCCCCTATCACTTTTTTCAAAAAATAGTTTGTATTGAATTACGGCCCTTTTCATTACCCTTTAAAAAATTACGTGCAACTTACTAAATGTCTTAAATGAATTAACAAGCAAAAAATGTCTATATGCTCTATAAATATGATATTAAAATAAATGTTCAAACTGACCCCCATTTTCTTCAATGCACATTCGGTATCGTTTTAATAAGGACAACCGAATGCGCTGAAAAATCATATTTTTCTGACGAAATTGATTTGCTGCTTTAATTATTCTAACCCCCAATTGTTGTTCGTCCTCTATTATTACAGAAAACACTTTCTCTGTCATAAACCCTCAAAAGCAAAAGTCCATGGGGTTAAGACCTGGACTTCTGGGTGGCCAAGAAATAGGTGCCTCACGACCCCGTCCAATCCACTGTCCAGGATACTGCCTGCAAAGGTATTCCCAAACTTCATTACTGTAATGAGCTGGTGCGACATCTTGTAGAAATCACATATTTTTCCTTATTGCAATATTCACTTCTTCCAAAAACTCCTGTAAATCGTTTGCCAAGAACTGCAAATAATTATCACCATTTAAATTGTTGGGAAGAAATACTGTGCCTATTAGATTGTTATCCATAATTCCTGTCCAAACATTAACTTTAAAAATGGTTTGATGTGTCGTTTTTTTGGCGTGGGGAGTTTCGTAGGCCCAAAATTTGCTCGTTTTGATGGTTTATTATTATATTTCTACTGAAGGTAGCCTCATCGGTAAACAAAATATTTCTAATATAACTAACATTTCGAGTGTTTTCCATGATCAACAACCAATCGCAACATCCAATCCTTTTAGGATAATCTTCAACCAATAACTCTTAAACCGTTGTTAAATGATAGGGTTTAAGCAGCTACTCCTTCAAACGCCTCCAAACCCTTACGTGAGGAACATTTATTTAAGCAGCCATTACCCTTGTACTTGTTCCAGGTACTTCTTCAATGATTTCTAAAATGTCTTTATCTATTGTATATATAGGAACTAATTGTAATTTTATGCCCAACTAGGAAAAAACTTGTTTTTAGAAAAAGTGATCAGAGGCAAAAATGTTTTCAAAAATAATGTGTTAAACTAATGATGCCACAAAATTCATTGAATTTGATCGTACTCAAAGGTTTGGTGGTATTTAGGGCTGCATACCCCCCTTTACATTTTTCTGTGCACTTAAATTTTGTTGTTATTTTTTTGTATAAAAAACACTTTTATAACAAGAAAGCAACGTGTCCATTTTGATTACAAAATGTCAAGTAGTTAAGGATATAACGCAAAAAAACAATTTTTATTGTGTGTACACTTTTGTACTAAGGTAAGTTGGATTTAAACAATTAATTTTTGTCCCCGGAATACGTGATTTAATTTATGACATACTTTTTTAAAACACTCTGTGTATTATAAAGTATTTAAAGAATTTATAGTTTTTGCGTATACTGTGAAAGGTCCCTTACAATATAAAAATTTGGTCTAAATGAATAATATATTATTTGACGTTGAAATTAAAAAAGATCTTTGGGCATCTTCATCTTCGTGTACCATGTCCTTTTAAAACGTTGATTACCATCATAGCTATCTTAATTTTATTCACTGCCACCCTAAATAGCATGCTTGTATCAACACCATACCAATGTCGCAAGTTCTTCAACCATGAGGTACTTCTTCGTCCTGGACTGCGTTTGCCTGCTATTTTTCCTTGCATGATATTTTGTAGCAACCTATATTTGGGACCTCTCATTACATGTCCGAAATACTCCAGTTTGTGGAATCTTCTCCACCCAGGAAACTTTTAAAATTCCCCTATAACACCACATTTCGAAAGCCTCAAGGCGATTTAGATCGATTTTATTCACAGTCCAGGACTCGACAGCATAAACTAAGACCGAGAACACGTAGCAGCAAAGTAGGCGGATCCTTAATGCCAATTTTAGGTCTCTGTTACAATCTTGGATCTAATTTCGCCGTGACTTTCTGCGTTACAATTTAATTTCTGTCCAAGGTAAACGATATAATCAACTTGCTCAAGTTTGGTATTATTTACATATATAGACGGTTTTATATGCTGTTGTTTACTTATTATGAGTATTTTGGTTTTACTTGTGTTAAGATCCAGACCTGCCTCCCTACAACTCTCAACGACACTATCAAGTAGGGTTTGCAGATCTTCTTGACTAGAAGCTAGGAGTACTGTATCGTCCGCATATCGCAAATTATTGATGACTTCGCCGTTCACAAGTATTCCTTCTTGTTTTCCAGAAAATGCTTTTCTGAAAATTCTTTCGGAGTAAACGTTAAAAAGCCGGGGTGACAAGAGGCATCCCTGCCGTACTTCTCTTTTAACATTGAGAGCCTGTGATTCCATACCATCTACTAAAACAGATGTTGTTTGATTCCAATATAAATTTGCAATTATTCGAACATCTCTGCCGTCCAAGCCAATGTCTTTAACAATTTTGATCAATATAGAGTGCTTAACACAATCAAATGCCTTTTGGAAGTCAATAAAACAACAGTATATCTCTACAGATATATCACGACATCTTTGAGTAAGTACGTTCATTCCAAACAGTGCCTCTCTCATTCCAAACCCGTTACGAAAACAAAACTGAGGGTTATCCAGGTATTCCTCGCATTTATTGTAGATACGACCATGACCATGTATTATCTTTAGAAAAATTTTCAATAAGTGGTTTAACAAACTGATGGTTCTATAACCAGCACAACTGTTTGCTGTTTTCTTCTTACGTAGAGTTATAAACAATGAATTAGACCAACCATTAGGTAGTTGTCCGCTGGTATAAATGGTATTGAAAAACGAAGTTATAGCCTCTAAAACATTGCTATCTATGGGCATAATTCATTTATTAGGTTTTTACTGTTCCAGATGGGTATAAAACACTTTAAGATAACCCACTGTAAATAAATAAATTGAACATGTTAAAATTCTGCCTGAGATAGTTGTTCGTCTCTCTCTTCTGTGGAAGATCATTTTTTCCTGCATAAATACGCAAATCGTATGTATAACCTTCGGTCGTACATATTTTATTTATTTTATATAATATCTATATAATATAGTTTATATAGATATAATATAATCTATATATTATATAGATAATAATAATCTATATTTTTAGGATTTAATGTTGTCTTGTACGCCTACATCGCTTACCAAACTGTTGTCACTAGAGTAATTGTTAGAACTGTTATTATCAGAAAGAGCATTTTTCATCACATCCTAATCATCCGAAGGCCTATAGAACTCTTCAGAATCCTCAAACGGGTGGCATTCTGAGGATGATAGATGTTAAAATCTTCCTTGTAGTTCAAAAGTAGAGGGACGTGGATTTTCCGGAGATGCTGCTGTAGGATTTAGATATTTCAGTGATGCTGCAATTGGAAGTAAATTGTCTGTGGATGTTGCAGTTGGGCTAAGATTTCTCGGGGATGCTGGAGACGGACTTAAATTTATAGAGATGCAGCAGTCGGACTGTGATTTTCTGGGGATGCTGCAGGCGAACTTAGATCTTCCAGAAATGCTGCTTGTTAAACAATTTGTCGATGTGCTTTCTTCTGGCCAAGAGCCATTATTCTGCGTGATCTGGAACTCATTCTTACAAGTATGCTACTCGGATCTGCTATTTAACGATTATCTAAAATAAAATAATCTTACTATAATTCCGTGACCCACCCGTGGGTTACAACGACTATAAGGAAAAATTTTAAATCAAGGACGTTGTGACCCACAGGTGAGTCATACACATAAACACCCAAGAATTAAAAAAACACAATATGTTGATATGGGAATAACATTTATTTACATTAAAATAAACAAATATAGCGATTTTTTTTAAATGTCATACTTTTACGGATGGATAAATAAAACTTTCCTGGTCTCGAACGTGTTGAATTCGTTTTAGAAATTTCATAAATGTTGATATCTGTCGTACAAAACTTATTGTAGCGTTTACGCTACTGATTATCCCCTCAAGAAATTTCTTATAACCCGCCTGCGATCGATTTTTAAATCGACATTTCTCCACTCACGCGCTGGGAGCGCTTTGAAAGGATTGATCGATTTTGTGCGGAAGCAAAGCAGTCAGTTTTGGACAGAACTCAGCGCAGACACGCCAATCAGTGAAAATTTTCTCACGAAAAGTGACGGAATAGGAGCAAGGAAAATAATCTGGGAGAAGAATAAAATATAATTCAATAATAATAATAAGTAATTTTTTCTAATAAAATTAAGATTCATTTATAAGAGTTTCACATAAAAGCAAGATTTTTTTTGGCGTGCTGCGGCTCCACATTCCGTCACTTGACAATATTCATTTAAGAATATTCACTGGAAAATATTCATTAGTGATAGAATTTCTTGAATAGTTAGCAACTTGTCTATGGAGTTACCGATTTCTCGGATCAGATAGACCAGTGCCTGGTTTTTACTACCTTGTACTCCCATGGGATTTGTCATCATAACCATGAACTAATTTTGCCGTGACAAGAGGAGTTTCCTAGGGACTTATAGTGATTTTAAGATAAGTTGTTCAACTGTTTAACTTTTTGTTACTTTCTATTTATCAGTGTACACTCTTCATATGCATATGATCAGGTGAATGCATTTTTGATATAATCTAATTCTAAAATATTGGGGAGAAAAAAATACATTTCATGGGTTATTAGGTTTTTTTTTTAACTAGGATATAATATTATAGAGAGTCTGGCCAAACTCACTTTTTTTGATATAATATTTTGTAATACAATATATTTTGAGATAATACAATTTTGATATTGGGGGAGGGAAATAAATTTCATGTGGTTTTTTTTAAACATTGTATAAGGAGTATTGAAGACTCACTTTTTGGATGTAATATAATATAATTGTAATAGATTTATCAAGTTTGATATCCATACAATAGGTAATTAGTATCTCATTTTAGTAGAACTATTTATTTTTAAATTACTAACCTTTAGTGTTAAGACCTTGGCTACCATACGAACTATTCTTGGTGTTACTAATATTTTAAACTTTATTTGACCAGTGGTAGTGACTATTCGCTTGTTGAGGGGCTATTAGGTCCTATTGTATCTTTACACTACCCTCTACCACTGTTATTTAGTTTTGCCTTATATGTAAACTGTTCATAAATATATTTATTGTTACTATTTTGAGTTTTATTTCAGTTCTACTAACCAGTATATAATATAGCAAAACAAGATTAGTATTTTGTATTTCAGGTTATTATCTCCAGAATCATTTGTTTCCAATCATTTGTTACTTCAAAATCTCAACTATCGTTGAGTTGGCGCCCTTCTTTTTCTCTTCTTACTGTTCTCTTTCTATAAATTTATTCCCAGTGATCTTCTTTAGTTGTATCACGTTTGATATTACCAGGTCTCATTTCGTTTCTTGTCACATTAGCTCAGTATCCTTACTATCTGTTTATACCTTTAAAGCCACAATCCAGTGCATTGAAGCTAGCCCGAATACTCACTGGAGATTTAGTGTCTCTTTTGCCATTTAACTTTGTTCCTCTGAGCTTAGCCATATTTTTAGTAGTTTCATCACCTCTCTTCCAGTTCTTCTGGAATTTGTAAGTCTTACACTTCCTAAAATCCAATACTCCCGGAGTATTGAGGTTTCATTATCGTGTTAATATAATATCGGTAAAAAACAAAACTTAAATTCGTTTTAGGTAAACAAGACACTTTTATAAATTGAAAATAATCTTAAAATATAAATTTATAGCGGATTTCTTAGTTTTATATAATTCTGTCTATATATTCGTCATTGAATAAATTCGTATAGGTTGACCACTGTGTATACCACCATCGACAAAAAAGTTCACCGCACGAGAAGTTAATATCACGAATTTTCGTAAATTGAGTCAACAGAACGCCACCTTTTCAGTAATTTTTGTTTTTCTCCTCCTGAAAAGTTCATTTTTTATCGTTGTCTTGTTTCTGTCTAAATTGTATTGTGGTATGCGACCCAAACGCTTTTTTGCAGGGAAGTACAAATAATATTACTTAAAGGCACAACTTTGACCAATTTAAATAAAATATGTAATTTGGGTAATCAAAATTTAAACGAAGTAATAAGTTCAGATTAAAAAATAGATAAATAATAGGCGAAGAAATGAAGCACTAAACCTGACAATCTCCCAGAGCAAGATAAAATTCTGATAAAACTTTTCTGATACTTTCCGCTGAAAGTATCAGAAAAGATGGTGTAAAATAAACATTGCGTTTTGTGCATAAACAAAATGCCTTTTCAAAGTGGACAGAAAATGAAAAATTTGCAGCTAAGAATATATCAACAAGAATAAGTTAAATTTTGTCAATCGCTTCTCTTTTCGAGGTTGCTGAATACCAATATGATAACGACGATGGTCCTCGAGCTACCTAGTGCCCGTTGTGGACTTCTTTTTCTGGAGTATGTTAATTTCATTTTAAATTGGTGGACAGTTATAACTGATGGGTTTTCAAGATAGCTGAGTACAAATATAATAGCGATAATGTTTTTTAAGCTACGTGGTGCCTAGGATGGACCTTGTCTAATGGAATGTTATGTTATTTTCATTCGAAGACAGTCGAAAGTCATTACTTGGAAGGTTTTAGAGGTCGCTAAACTAAATTAATATGACCAAAAATTATCTTAAAACTATTTGAAGACCAGTGGACCTCTTCTTCCGAAGTTTTTTGTTAGTTTGTTATTTACGATTTTTATTAACATAACTTCAAGAGACGAGGTCACACTTGGTACCGGATACTTTCTAGACCATTGCCGTCAGAATATTCATAATCAGTGACTTTGAAATCCTAGACATTATTAGTAACTTTGGTCTTTTAAATTCATCAACCTGTATATTTAGTCATTATTGGAATCTCCTGCCAATAAAACTAATTTAGGATTGAAATCAGGTGAACGTGGAGGTCATTCAATTCTACCTCGTCTACCAATTCATCATCCATGAAATATCTCATCTAAATAATGCCGACCATTTACACCAAAATAAGCTGGAGCTCCATCTTGCTGAAAAGATATATAATTAAAATTGGCCCCAAACAATTTTCTTAGTGTAGGTACAATTTCGTTTCTAAGTAACATTTCGTAACTATCTGACATTAAATTTCCTTCGATAAAACTGGCCCAATTAGCTAAGTACCTACTATACCTGACCATACATTTAGTTTTTGTGGTCTTTGAGTAAAGTTTTCATGCATCCAGTGTGGATTTACGTCACTCCAGTACCTTAAATTCTGCCGATTTACACTTCCACACAGTGTAAAGATTGCTTCATCAGAAAAACATATTCTGTTAACAAAATTTTCGATTTTATCCATCATTATAATATTAAACTCTAATCTACGATCGAAGTCATCTTCACTTAATTCTTGCAATAAGTTAATTTTGTATGGTTTAAATTTATTCTTACGTAATACACGTAAGACTTAAGAACGAACTACATCATGTACATGTGCAACCCTTTGTGAGGATTTATGTGGATCTTCAACAAAACTTTGCATTTTATCTAAAGTTTTGTTGTCATTCATAACTCTTTTCGGTCTACCTGATTAGTATCAATCGTTTAGTTTAGCCGATTCCTCATATCGCTTTACAGTTTTTTGTACCGTCGCTTATAGGAGAACGGTTTGTAAAATTATCATTGAACAAGTTGGCTACTTTACAATGGGATCTTTTTTTGGTCACCGTACATGCTCATCATTAGAATGATAATTCGTTCTTTTACAAGTATCAAAATCACAGCATTCAACATTTAAATATTTAAATTTATTAAAATATACATAATTAGGTCTGTTTAGTCTTAGTAAGTAGTAAGTGCAGTAAGTGTTATATATGGTTGAACTCGTATTGAATAGGAGATTTCAATAATGACTGAATATACAGGGTAATTAATTTGAAAAACCAAAGTTACTTAAACTATAAGAGCAACGGCAAATCTGGCAGCAACATAGGTGTACCTCAAATTTTGTACAATTATTATGACTAGCAATTTACGAGATAATTTGCCGTTTTAATACTTTTGGGCCACTCTGTATATGAGGAACCTAAAAGTAAAGGGGTGTAAGTGACATTTTTGTAAATATTGAGAAACTGCATCTCTAAACTGAAAATATTTCATTATATTTGAAGGTGAAGAGATCTAAGCAATAAGTCTAATTGGTGCTGCTTTTTAGCGGCAAGTTACTTAGTTTCCAATCTAACTATGAGTAAAGCTTGAAAGAGAAGAGAAGAGAGTAGTGCACTTGTACCCCTGTTCAACTGTCAGCTTGTTAGTTGAGTTTGTTATCATGTTGGATGGGTAGTGGTATAGTTTCTCTAAAGCAATATTATTGTGTTGTTAAAATAATACTTTAATATAAACTGCAGCGTTTTACGGTATAGTAGCCTCGTATTTCCATAAGACTGTCTAAAAATATACATATCTGTAATAAAATCATTCAATAACAAAGTACTGTACAAGGAGTCTGTAAAATTATCAATGACTGAGACGTATATTAATACAAAGTTTTAAGATTCCACTCGATATTAACATTCAGACGTACCTGGTATAATGTTTTAAATTATGACCAGTCAACCAATTAAGTTTTCATTGAACTTAAGTTCACGTGGACTAACGGCCAATGAAAACATCGGATATCGCTGTTATGACAAATCATAATGCCTTATCTTTTGTCGGTAGACTTATTCGTACTTGGGGTACGATTATATCAGTATTTGACTGAACTTACGGAGTTATAAAATAATGTATCGGGTTTAAACGGTCCAGTGTCGAAGGGACAGAGAACACTTAGGTAGGCAAAGTTTTACATTTTATTTTTAAATTGCGGATATAACCAACAGATTTTTGGGAGAAAAGAATATTTTTAGTATAATCAGAGAATTTTTATTAAGTTTTTTAGTATATGGTATACAGCCAACTACAGGAACGTAGATTCCTTGTGGATTAGTAAGTACTTAATTCGAATTAGGTATTAGTTACAAACTTTAATTCTATTTTAATTATAGACATTCTCATTTTGCTTATATATCTTTGAAAACAGAGTAGAAAAAATACACTCCTTGATAGGACAAAAATTATTAACGTTTTAAAGAAGTATGTCAAGTAAAACTGTCACTGTCACAGTGGCAGTTGCCAAACTCGTCCGATACGTCTAAAGGTAGATTCAGACACATCAGTCACGTCTCGTCACAATCCTGGCGCCGAACCGAACAATCCATCACACAAAATATTCTTTGGCATTCACATTCATCAGGCGATAAACAGTTTCCCAGCTGTCAGCTAATTAATAGTTCTGTGACCAAACAGAACCGGTTCGCCGCCGAGACTGTAACGGGACTGATGTGTCTGAACAGACCTTTAAGGTGGTAAACAATAAGTAGAATGCACGATACACTTACAACGGTATGCCGACGCGCTTCTTCAATGACGTCACATCGATGCAAATCGTAAGTTATTTGATGTTGATTAGGTTGAGTGTTTTTATTTTTAATTTATCCCATTGCGGATTTACCAATTTACAATTTTCAAATCGAATACAGTTGTAAATGAAACGGCGATATTGAGATACAAAAATACTTTTGAAAGAATTTATAAAAATGAAATAAAAAAATATTCAATGTGATTGGAATTCACGAATATTTATTTCAATATAGAAAGCGCTTTAACAGAATAATGTTTTAATACTTCGTAGGTATTTATTTATTTTTTTTACGGTTTGTAAATTTTAACATTTTTATTTCCAGTTTTACAATTTTCAAAACGAATTTGCTTATCAATTTTTCGCAATCTTATGTAGCTTCTGGTACGACTAAGGCAATAAATAACTTCATAAGGTATATTACTTTATTACCAAGCATGGCAACAGTACGGTCAGCTATCAATGAAAATATTTTTTTCCATTTAGAAAGTGACGTTTTGTGCATTAAATTGAACTCTATTTCCAGTACTTTCCGTCGGTACACGACGGCATTTTAAATAGGTATTTTAAATATATATATATATATATATATATATAAATATATATATATATATATATATATACATATATATTCTAATAAAATCAAAAAAAGGTCGTAGAAAAGGTCACTCTGGGCAAACTTCATCATCGTGAGTAATAGCCGTCATTCGATGCTCGTTGAAGAATTTACTATTATTAACAATGTTTTATATAGATATTATTGGTTTACAATAAGTTCTGTTCAGTCGAGTCGATTAGTGTTATCACTCCCAAGATATATCACAGAAGTTAACAACACCGATATTTTTTATTTAAACTCTATAGAAAATAAAACTTTTTGGTAAATAAAATTAAATAAAAGTAAAAACTTTTATTTAATTTAAAAGTAGATATCTACGCTAGTGTTTAATATAGTAGTGCTCACTCTAACAGTGTTGCCATTTTACTATTTTTTACTCTCTTGTGTTCCTATAAATTTTCTCACGGAATCACGTGCCGACTTTAACACTACAGTGTTTTTAATGAGAGTTCGTTAAAGCCAGATAAGTAAAAAAAAAATAGGGCTAAAATAGCAAGAAATTTTGGTAAGCTTACATGAAAAACAGAAAAAACCAAATCTAGTTAGCAACAAAGAGGTGTTATGTTTTTATACTTTGTATGGCTTTGAGGTATAAAAAATGGGTTATAATCAAAACTCTTGATGTTTCTAACAAACATTTATGAAATGTAGTTAAAAGCAAAAAAGTTTCCTCACGCGTGTCATGTATAGACAAAAGAGAAGTGAAGTCACCCCCGAACAAATTTCTTAAAATGTAATTTAAATCATAAAAGAGCATATTAATTAGTTCCCTTGGTATAAAAGCCACTAAACTAGAAATAAGACTCCAAATACTAGGTATCTTCCTCAGAAGTGTAATTTGAAAATATTGTACAAACTTTATTGTAATTTCTGTAAGGAGGAAAAATAGGAAGAACACATAAGTGAAAGCTTTCAGGATAATATTTTTAATACTCACTTCAACCTTAGTTTCAAAAGGCCTTGTAAAGAAACCTGTGATAAATGGGAAAAATTTTATATTAAAATAAATTATGGCCGGTAGAAGAAAACGCTTTAGTTTAGACAGAACAGGTTTTCACTTACGTATGGAAGAAGCATTAAAACAGCAAAAGATGAGGTATGAGATGTCATGACCTAAAAGATGCTATCAAAGTTGCGATCATCTTTGATTTGCCAGAAACTATGACAAGTCCTAATGTGTCAACTTGTAAAGTATATATTTAAGGGAACTATAAACGTAAAACGTTATAACTGTCACATTTACGACACCTATGGAAGCTAAAATAAGAGTCATCTAACAATTAAATTTTAGCTCTATATTGTCAAAAACACTAATATTCAAACAGTAGGTCATCGCTTTTTTATAAGTGGTCATTTATGATGTGTGTGGCCAAAACTTTGCACTGATAAAGTTAAAAAATAAAAGAATTAAAAAGGACCTGTTGAAACCTCAATACTCCGGGAGTATTGGATTTTAGGAAGTGTAGAACTTCCAAATTCCAGAAGAACTGGAAGAGAGGTGATGAAAATACTAAAGATATGGCTAAGCTCATAGGAACAAATTTAAATGGCCAAAGAGACACTAAATCTCAAGTGAGTGTTCGGGCTAGCTTCAATGCACTGGATTGTGACTTTAAAGATATAAACAGATACTGAGCTAATGAGACAAGAAACGAAATGAGACCTGGTAATATCAAACGTGATACAACTAAAGAAGGTCACTGGGAATAAATTTATAGAAAGAGAACAAGAAGAAGAGAAAAAGAAGGGCGCCAACTCAACAATAGTTGAGATTTTGAAGTAACAAAGGACAGGAAACAAATGATACTAGAGATAATAACCTGAAATACAAAATACTAAATACTAATCTTGTCTTGCTATATTGTATACTGGTTAGTAGAACTGAAATAAAACTCAAAATAGTAACAATAAATATATTTATAAAAATGTGTATATAGATATATATGTATGAACAATTGACATATAAAGCAAAACTAAATAACAGTGGTAGTGAGTGTGTAAAGATACAATAGGACCAAATAGCCCCTCAACAAGCGAATAGTCACTACCACTGGCCAAATAAAGTTTAAAATATTAGTAAACAACAAGAATAGTCCTTATTGTAGCCAAAGTCTTAACACAAAAAGGTAGTACTTTTAATTTAACTAGTTCAACTAAAATGAGATACAAATTACAATATTGTAAAGATATCAAACTTGATAAATCTATTACAATTATTATCTTACATCCAAAAAAATGGGTCTTCAATACTCTTTATATAATGTTTTTAAAAAAAAACCACATGAAATTTATTTCCCTTTCCCAAAATCAAAATTCTATTGTATCAAAATGTATTAAAAAAAATATTATATCAAAAGTGAATTCTATTAAAAAATATATATATTAAATCAACCAGTGAGTTCGGTCAGACTCTGTATATCCTATTTTAAAATAAAAACCTCATAAAGCATGAAAGGTACTTTCCCTCTCCCAATAATATCAAAATTATATTTTATCAAAATGTAGTCACTTGATCATATGCATATGAAAAGTTAACAAAATAGCCAGTAACAAAAAAAATTACACAGTCAAACAACTTATCTTTACAGCACTATAAGTCCATAGGAAAACTCCTCTTGGCACGGCTACATCAGTTTATGGCTGTAAAGACGAATCCTGGGCACAAAAGCCACAACCAGTCACTGGTCTCTGGGTGACAGCAAAATCCACGGGTTACATACACAAGTTGCTAACTATCTAAGGATTCAAAGTTACTAATATCCTTGAGGGAAGATTCTCAAGAGAATACTCTCAAGTGAAGTGACGGAATCTAAAAAGGTTATGTAATTTAATAAATGCAATTCAATAGGTGTAGCAGCATGGATTGACTGCACCAAAACAAAACATCAAAACATCAGGTATTAGGTTATGTCAACATCATGTCAAATTTATGAAGTTACTTTCGTAGGCATGGCAAGCTTGCGCCATGAAATGAACGTGCGCAGAATACAGAAGGCTGTAGAAACCTTGTATATTCCACCAAAAAAAGTTAGAAAAAAAAAACCGAAAAACTTAATGATAACGACATGGACTAAAACAGAATTTAAGTTTAACTATATAAAAAATAACCTTCTGTTCTTTGCAAGTAAATCAAGGAAATTTTATATTTAAATTATTTCGGAACTCAAAAATAAATCTCTAAAGAAATACTAAACTGCAATGATAAATTTGATTATATGATAAAGAGATAATACGTATGAAATGATTTACTTACATGGAGCCACAGCACGCCAAAAAAATCTTCCTTTTTATGTGGAACTCTTAGATTAATATTGATTTTAAAAAAATTAATTATTATTATTAATATTTTTATTTTATTCTTCCCCAAATTATCTTCCTTGCTCCAATTCCGTCACTTTGAAGGTGAAAAAATTTCACCGGTTGACGTGGCTGCGTTAACGAGTTCTGACCAAAACTGATCGTTCTCGTACAAACTCGACCAATCTTCCTTTTTAAGCGACTACTGCGCGTGTGGGGAAAAATGTCCATTTAAAAATCGATCGCTGGCGGAACACAAAAATTTTCGTGAGGGGTTAATCAGTAGTGTAAACGCTACACTGTATGTACCTCAACATTGAATGGAGCTGGTAACTTCTATAAGTAAAAAGTTCTTTAGCATATAGATGATTTTTTAGACTTTCAAATACTTGCATCATACTTCTAAAAGAGCGTAAGTGAAATACAGAGCATGCTATGGTTATAATTTTAACAGGACAAACTTTTAACCATGTTTTACAAGAAAACAGCTGGGGGTATTATAGAAGAGTTTAGTGAGTTATCTATGAAACCCACTTGAGCTAAAAAAACTCTGCCCTTCTTGCCAGTACCAATTGACAAAAGGCCTTTCATTAAGCAAGACTTTGGTGGTTTTATTTTGTAAGTAATCTTTATCTGGTAATAATTTCTGTATGTTTTTGCTTATTCGTATTTATTTACAAAAAAATTCCACATAACTTTTAAGATCCTGTTTAAAATAATCTTTAACTTAATTATATGAAAGAGTAATAAATAGTATTTCAATTTTATATGTCACTGTATATAAACGTATAAAAGAATTATCTGACATTTTTTGCTCTAACTTCCCCTTGGACGTCAATGATTACAAATGGGAGCAGTAATTGGGGGCATGACTTACTGTTTTCTGTCGTTATCTCTTGGATTTTAATCTTGGTAGTCTGAGCAGGCTGTGGTCAGAGATTGAATCGGGGTGGAAAAAGAAGTGATCGCCAGTTCTAGTCAACTCACTGTGTTATAAATCGCCGTCTTTTTTCGGGCTATTAAGTAACATGAGAGTTGATGAAGCTTTTCTTTGATGGGGATAGTTTCAAGAAAACTTGCTGTGATATATATATATATATATATATATATATATATATATATATATATATATAATATATATATATATATATATATATATATATATAATATAGCTACCTACAATATTAATATTTCGTTTCACTATGTACAACACTGACGCCTTTTTTAAAATCAGCAAAGTGATTTTTATATGAGAAAGATATCTCAATTTTATTATCAAATATTTATGTTTTGATACTTACAGGCCTTAGGTTGTCTGTTCGCATATTACCTGTTTCGTTTTGGGTGATTTCCTGTACGAGGTTTACTATTTTTGACATAAAAACACAAATAATAAAAAAGGAATTTGTCACAAACGTTTCGTATATGTCATTTTAAAAATTTAAAATAGTCAAGATTTATTTTTATAGTGTTAAATTTGTAGTAGCAAGTAAAATTCAAAGCCTAAAATAAATTTTGAACATATAATCATAAAGGTGTAGTGTATTGGAAACTGCTGTTATCTCTCGCCTACGAGTAAGCGTAAAAGTAGTATTTAAAATCTGACTGTAGTTATTGCATTGAACCATAGCACACTACCACCTAGCATTGAAACTTCCGTGTTGACGAGTAAAACAATGATTGGCGCATCACCTAGTGACCGGGCGCCTAACTATATATGCATGGCGCGAAATTCAAAAGTTTAGTAATATTACCTAGGATTGTGAACTCATTTTAAAGTAAAGGAAAATCGATATAATCCTAAAATAACAAAAAAAATCCTTATCCTATACGATAATAAATATTTTTCGTATACTTTTTGGGTTTTCTTGTTATGTTGACACTATGTTTATTTTACATTACATTAAAATGCCAAATTGGCTAAAAAAATTAAAGAATAAAATATAGAATAAAATCTTTATTTATAAAACTGTTACAAGAAATGTTATATGTGTTACAAGAAATATTAATAATAAAAGCCAAGTGTACTATAATTTAGTTTTCTTAATGTGGCAAGAACTGGTCAGTATTTAAATAATTGTTTTGTCTTAGTATGTCAAGTTTTATGTGAATAAAAGCCTAATTGTGCAAAAGGCATTTTACTACAATTTTATTCTTATAATTCGCAAAGAATTCAAACATTGGTATATAACATTCAAGATTTTTTTAGAAAGCAATGAATCTAAAGCTAAATCCCTAGAAGACAAAAATAAGTATATGCTTTTAATAAATTTAGTCTATAATTACATAAGCGAAGCAATCAATGGGGAAAACCAATGGCTTTTTTCACACATACTCTCCCAGATTCTGAATGAAAACATGCAATTGAAAAAATGCAAATGCATTGAAGTATTAAAAAAATGCAGACATTATCTGGTAGGAAAGCAATTCAAACCAATCACAGATTAAATCACTATTTTTTGTATATAGAATGCTGGCATATATAAAATCTGACAAGGAGAACTAGCTTCACAAGAATTTATTAATTATCTACACTCTTAAGGAATATTTCCAGTAGAACAACACCATATAACCATGAAGGAAATGGTTACGTTGAAAGATACAATGAGTTATATGGAAATTGGTGAATCTAGCATTGAAAACCAAATATTTAGACATCACTAAATGAAAAATTGCTTTACCAGGAGCGCTGTACTATATACGAAGTTTACTATTGAATTGTTATATTAATGAATCATGATAATGATGAAGATGAAAGTAAAAATAACACATTAGAGAATTCCACTACTAAATCAATACCAGATGTGACAGAAAATTTACCTGTTCAAAAACCTAATGATTGAATTGATGAATGAACCAAGATTGGAAAATTCAGATTTTCAATCTAGCTGTAAATCAGCTGGAACTAAAAATAAACCAAGATAGTTGCAATATTTTGTTCACAAATAGGGACAGAAAAATGTAGTATAATTTAGTGTTCTAAACAATGTGACAAGAACTTGTCAGTAATTAAATATTTTTTTTTTGAATTCTAATGTCAAATTAAAGCCCAATAAGCAACATACGGCCGTCAGACATTCTGAGTTCTTTGTAGTACTTACATCCTAATCTAATAACACACACTACCAGCGGTCAGTGAGAACTCTTACTGTCTGGCGTTCTACTCACAGAAAGACAGAACTTTGCTAAGTTGGAAACAGAAAAATTAAATGATTTAGTTCTAGAAAGAACTTTATATACATTTATATGATAATATTTTTAGTCATATTTAAACCTATAAACCCAACAGTTAGCTCTAAGATTCTAAGATCCAGCACTATAAAGATGGAAAAATAACATTAAAAATAAAAAAATATGTAAAGTATTACCTAGTTACAATAAAAACATGAAGTATTTTACAAAGTTAAGTTTCCAAACTCTATGTTACCAGTAACTCTTTTCTACTAATATTTATATATTTATTGAGAGACATATTAAATACATTTAGATTTAGGTTGTTCTACAAAATGGAACATTAAAAGTACATAGATGAGACAAACCATGGTAATATGGTACTCTATATCTATGGTGAGACCAATCTCACTCACAAGAAAGCACAGATCCATCCTCGCACTTAACAGGCAATCTCAAATACCTCTCCATATGATAGTGTAGTCATGGTCTGCTAATCTAATCCAACTTTGAAAGGCGCACACCTGTAGAAATGTATGTCGAACCCTCTCTAAGGTGATGATTTTTAAGATAGTTGTTGAACCACCACCTACAAAATAATTTAAATTGTAAGCAAGTAAGACTGATTTTATAATATATAATTTTAGGTTAAATTTATAATTAACTAATTTTATAAGTAAAAGGTCACATGTCACATACATACATGTATTGGCATAATAGTTCTTACCTGGTGCTGGTAAAAACAAACTCAGAAGGGCTGTTATCGTAATACCGGTATGTCCAACATTAATTATATCGTCCTCTTTAAAATGACTAGCGCATACACGAAAATTGTTATAAATAGTTTCTGTTACAGCATTCTATAATTAGGGCTCTTAACAACATTCACCCATTTATCAAACATATCCATATAAGAAAAACTATATTGTTTGCCAGTAGTATCCATGCAATTTGAAACACATCTTTTTTGTTCAGTTCTTCGTCTCTACATTATTCCATATAATGTGTTCGAGTCCATAATAAAAAATCGTCTAAAATTGTACCTTTTTGCACCACTGATATAAAAAAATTTAAATTATAAAATAGATTATAAAAGATAAAACAAATACAAATATGGCGTCGTACTTGTCTAAACTCAACTTTGAATTTTCCACAGCACACTCCCTCCGCACAGGAAAGAGACTAGCAGCGCCACCATACGAATGGGCGCCAAATCCGAACATGATTTGGCCTTGGGTATCTCTGTTACCAATCTAGGTAAATTTATCTATGCATTGAACTGTTTATTTTGTTTATCCATAGATAAATAATATAATATTAGAAATAGATAGGCAACCTAATGTATAAATTTCGTTCATTAGGACCCCTTGCGGCTGAGGTCATTACTAATCATCTTTTGGCGGGAAATTAAAATGGAGACCCCTTCAATACATACCCTTTGGCGCCTCTTGCGGGATATTTCGTTACTAATTAAAATTTACTAGAAAGTAACTTACTATTTTCCGATGAAATAATCTCACAAATATTATTAAAAAATAAAAGGATATATAAAAAAATGCACAATTTTTCTAGATATACGTATATTTATTTGTTGTTTAAGATAAAACAGTTATAAACTAATTACATAATATTTATTACACATATTTTCAGAAACAAATGTTAAATACTATTATTGTTTGCTTCCTGATAAATTACTATTTGACAACTTACTATCATCATCCTTTTTGTATTTTTCCATGATTTGTACGGAACGGAACAATGCAATAACTCACCATGGTTAGTTTTTTTACTAGCACAACACAAAAATTCTTTGCTACAATAGGTAATTCAAACTAAATTCTAAAAACCAAGTAACTAACTTAAATTAAAATTACTAAGAATAAATGCAAACGAAAGTTGAAGATAATAAAATAAAATTGAAAACTTGTAAACAAACGGAAGATCTGTCATTACTTTTGACAGAATTGACATTGCGGAATTAAGCTTTGTTTTATTATTTTATTGATACCCCGAGCACAGAATAATAAACAATCAGAATGCCCACTCTCAGATGCCGCCTTTGAAGTTTTTCAGCACGTGCGCCATATTTTAGAAGGAAACACATAACACAAACATATGATTTGTGAGGTTATGTAATTGTTTATATTTATGTTTAATTATATTATATTATATTATATTAACATTTAACAATGTTAATATAATTGTATAGTATGCCTATGATCGCCGTAAGTCAATTAAACCTTAATTTTTTTATGCACACCACATAAACAACACTAATTCCCTTTAAAACATGTCGGTACGTCTGGCATCTAGGCATTCTGTGTGCCCTGAGACTGTGTTAAAATAAATGATTCGTTAAAGTCTTCTTGAGAGAGATAGACTGTCATTTCTCAAATGATGGGGGAATGTTTTAAGGTCATGCATATCAGTTTCCGGGGCATGTTTTTATCATCTTTGAACTTTTTTTGTTCTCGTTAGTGAAACACCAATACATTTTAAATCACATTTCGCTTTACGCCAATTTTAAAGGCAACCAGTAATACGACATGGTGTGTGATATCTAGATACTGGTCAATAATTACAATAATTATGAATAATCCTAAAACTGTTGCTGTTGACTACAAGGGCAACAAAATTGAACAAACTACTTTAAACGTAATAAAATCAATACTGTTAACGAAAGACAGAGAAAACAATACACCTACAACTTTATAATGTTCCTGCAGCTAAAACAAGACTTAAACCTATTTTTCCAAAAAAAGAACAAGCAACTATTATACATTCTCATCCCAATCTTGTGGTATTGGACTGCGTTAAAGCAGTTGGAAACATCGTTAATCCTAAAAATGTTTGCTTTGCATTGAAAATCTAAAACAACCGAGTGTGTATCTACTTATCAAGAACCGAGTTTGTAGACCAGCTTGTATTAGGGCATTCCACTGTAACTGTAAATTCTGTTGAGCTAAGTATAAGAAGGCTAATTTCTCCAGCTAAGAGAATATTGATATTAAATGTCTGTCCATCCATACTTAATGAGATCATAGCACAGGCACTCAAAGATTTCGGACTTTAAATGGTGTCGCCTATATCATTATTAAAGGGGCAAGAATCCCAGGAGATGAGTACTCGCATATTACGAGTTTCAGACGTCAAGTCTACGTTACCCCAGCTACTAAAAACTACAAGCTTCAAACGTCACTTTTAATACAGCATGAGAATATCGTATATAGAATATTCTTGGCCACAGATCGTATCGAGTGTTTTCTTTGTAAACAGCCTGGACATACAGCAAACAAATGCCTGAACACAAATACATAAACAACCTCATTGCCTCAATCAAATAAATTATTATAAACATTGTCAATAACTACAATAGTTGATACAAACTCTAAGCATATTTAAACAACTACAATATTTTTAGCACCAGGTGTCAAATCTGCTCCCTCCTGAGCACGTCTCTAGCACTCATAAACCAAAATTAGTTAAGAAGAAACCTAGGATGCAGTCTACAAACGAAGCTATTCTATCACACAACACAAAGGCAATCATACAAAATCTCTGTAACACAAATCCGAATGACTATACATTAACAGCTGAACAGATTATTGTATTCCTCGAGAACGGCCACGTTTGGCAACGGCAACCCAATAATAGAAGCTCTGCAAATTACTACAGATGTACAGGTCCTGTTGGATGATATGTATAAGATATATCCTTATTTAATAGAAAGATTTGTTAAGGATAGACTTACTAGAAAAATGAAAAAATTAAAGAAATATTTAACCACAGATAATAGCAACGCTGAAGTATTACAGTCATCTACTGACGACGACTATCTCTCAAATACTTCACAAAAGTCACAAAAATCTATCTTTTAATTACTTAGTTGATTCGATTTCGGTGCCTGAACGTGTAAAGGTCGTTCTGTATGTTGAGAATCGTTATTTAAGTTTTATAGTGAATATTTGGATTGTAAATTTATTAAATTTTGGACATATAATCATAAAGGTGTAGTGTATTGCAAACTGATGTTAACTCTGGCCTACGAGTAAGCGTAAAGGTATTATTTAATATCTGACTATAATTGCAGCATTGAACTGTTTATTTTGTTTATCTCTGAACTTTTTGTGCTCATTAGTGAAACACTAATATCAACCAGTAATACGACATGGTGTGTTGTTGTTATCTTGATACTGGCCAATAATTACAACCATTATGGATAATTCTAAACCTGTTGCTTTTGACTACAAGGGCAACAAAATTGAACAAACTACTTCAAACGTAACTAAATCATAATGTTAACGAATGACGGAGAAAACAATACACCTACAACTTCATACGTTGCTGCAGCCAAAACAAGACCTAAACCTATTTTTCCAAAAAAAGAACAAGCAATTATCATACATTCTCATCCCAATCTTGTGTTATTGGACTACGTTAAAGCAGTTGGAAACATCGTTAATCCCAAAAATGTTTGTTTTGCATCGAAAATATCAAACAACCGAGTGTGTATCTACTTATCAAGAACCGAACTTGTAGACCAACTTATATTAGAGCATTCCACTGTAACTGTAAATTCCATTGAGCTGAGTATAAGAAGACTAATATCTCCAGCTAAGAGAATACTAATATCAAATGTCTGTCCATCCATACCTAATGAGGTCATAGAACAGGCACTCAAAGATTTCGGACTTCAAATGGTGTCGCATATATCATTATTAAAAGCAGGTATCCCAGGAGATGAGTACTCGCATATTATGAGTTTCAGACGTCAAGTCTACGTCATTCCAGCCACTGAAAACTACGAGCTTCAAACGTCACTTTTAATACAGCATGAGAATATCGCATATAGAATATTCTTGTCTACAGATCGTATGGAGTGTTTTCTTTGTAAACAGCCTGGACATACAGCAAACAAATGTCCTAACACAAATACACAAACAACCTCATTGCCGCAATCAAATAATTTATTATTAACATTGTCAACAACTACAATAGTTGATACAAATTCTGAGAATCTTCAAGCAACTACATTATTACCAGCACCAGGTGTCAAACGACTGCATTCATCAACTAATGACACAAATTCTCTTGAAGACCAGACATCCGACGTTGATGTAATGCCCCCTCCTGAGCACTCTTCCAGCACTGATAAACCAAAATTAGTTAAGAAGAAACCTAGGATGCAGTCCACAAACGAAGCTATTCTATCAGACAACACAAAGACAATTATACAAAACCTCTGTAACACAAATCCGAATGACTATTCATTAACAGCTGATCAGATTATTGCATTCCTCGAGAACTCATTTGGCAACGGCAACCCAATAATCGAAGCTCTGCAAATTACTACAGATATACAGGTCCTGTTGGATGATATGTATAAGATATATCCTTCTCTAACAGAAAGATCTGTTAAGGGTAGAGTTACTAGAACAACGAAAAAATTAAAGAAATATTTAACCACAGATAATAGCAACGCTGAAGTATCACAATCATCAACTGACGACGATTATCTCTCAGATACATCACAAAAGTCCCAAAAATCTACCTTTTAATTAATTAGTTACTTTTCAAATTAATTCAATGGAATTGTGACGGATTCTATCCGAGATATGAAAGAATCCAACAATTGATCGCAGAAACAGAAGCAGATTTTATATGTTTACAAGAGACAAACTTTAAAGATACCAAAATTGGACAACTTAAAAATTACGAAGGTTACCATTGTCTACGAAAGGACTTCCTGAGAGCCAGTGGCGGCACCTCAATTTTTGTTTCCAGAGATCTGTTTTCTACACATCACATACTCACTACTGGCATTGAAGCAATCGCAGTCTCCATCTGGTGTCCCAGCAAAATTACGGTATGTAGCATTTACGTACCACCTAATTACAAACTTTCAGAAGAGGAACTGTATGATTTAATTCATCAACTCCCCACTCCCTATCTTCTTGTGGGTGATTTCAATGCACATAATATTATGTGGGGCTCTGACAAAACATTTGGAAGGGGAAAAGTCATTGAAAATGTATTAAATTGTTCTAGCACTTGCCTATTAAATACCGGATCAAGTACATACTGCAATATATCTTCTGGCACATTTTCAGCAATTGATTTGAGCTTTTCTGACCCAAAGTCATCATCTCTACTAAACTGGCATGTCCTCGACAGTCTCTTTGATAGCAATCACTTTCCAATTCTGATTTCAAATAGCGAGAATAAATCTAGCAATTATAATGTACCCAAATGGCGAATCGCCAATGCAGATTGGATTGGCTTCTGCTGGTATCTCGAAAAACAACTTCCACTTCTGTCTCTTTCTGATGACGTAGACGAATCTCTGAACCTTCTTATCCATTGCATTATCTCTGCAGCTGAACTACATATTGGCAAAACTTCTACGACCTATACACGGAAGAAAGTACCATGGTGGAATAAGGACTGTGAATATGCAGTTCGTCAATGCAAAAAAGCATTAAACAGATATCGAAGAACTCTAAATGATGAAGATTTTGTGCAATTTAAAAAACTTAAGGCCAGAGCAAAATACGTGCTAAAAGAAAGCAAGAAAATTTCATGGAGAGAATATACTTCATCACTAAAAACCAACACACCTTCTGCCCAAGTATGGACGAAAATACGACAAATGCAGGGCCGTAAGACAAGTTTTGGTATTCAAAATATAAGTTATCAAAACACCGTTATCAATGACACACAACGCATTGCTAATTTACTAGCTGATACGTTTGAACAAAAATCCAAAAGACAATACTCATCTAACATATCATCAGGCACATTAACTGGAGAGGCCTCCACAATTAAAACTGTACAAGAAATCGATCCTATTAACACACCATTTACCTTAGAGGAACTAATGATGGCACTCGATTTGTGTAAAAACACAGCCTCTGGTCCAGATGACATTCCTTTCATATTCTTAAAGAAATTATCGACTCCTTGCATCATTATTTTATTAAAATTTTACAACTGTATTTGGAACAGTTATAATTTTCGTAAGCGATGGCGAGAATCATATATTATACCAATTAAAAAAGTTCACAACCAAACACAAAGTTTATCTAATTCATATAGGCCAATATCGCTGACGTGCACCATGTGCAAATTAATGGAGAAAATGGTAAACAAAAGATTGGTCTGGTTTTTAGAAAAAAATAGAATTATTTCACCGGCACAATCTGGTTTTAGATCTCATCGTTCTACATCAGACAATTTGGTAATTTTACAATCACATATTTCCGACTCTATGGCCTGTAAACAAGATTTATTAGTAGCCTTTTTTGATGTAGAAGGAGCCTTTGACACTGTTCAAAAATCTGTAATCCTCCAAAATCTTCAACAATGTGGACTGGGTGGAAACATATACTATTTTGTGCAGAATTTTTTAAATGATAGAACTTTTAAAGTTATTTTAAATGAAAAGCTGTCATCTACTCGTATTCAACATAACGGAGTACCACAAGGTTCTGTTATAAGCACAACTCTATTTAGTTTGGCATTTAATGATGTAGGCAAAAGTGTTCATCTTCCAGTTAAATACGCATTATACGCTGATGACCTTATACTCTTTTGCAGAGGAAAGAATACCGAAACAACCTGTCGACTAATGCAAACAGCCATTGATAATATAGAAAGGTGGTCGAGGCATATTGGGCTTTCCTTCTCATCTCAAAAAACTAAAATAATGAAATTTAGCAGAAAAACGACAAAAGATAATCCAATTTTGACATACAAAGGAGTATTACTAGATGTTATTGATCATCATAAAGTCTTAGGACTGACCTTTGACTCCAGACTTACTTGGAATACACACATACAGGAAACGAAAGGCAACTGCTTAAAAAATATTAATATCCTAAAAAGTTTAGCACATTTTCAATGGGGAGCCGACGAAGAGGTATTGCTCACAGTTTACAGGTCCATTATTCGCTCCAAAATAGACTATGGTAGTTTTGTCTATATGTCTGCCTCCAAGTCACATCTGAAAGCTCTTGACTCCGTACACAATACGGGTCTTAGGATCTGCTTAGGTGCCTTCAGATCCAGCCCAGCTCAAAGTATGTACTGTGAAGCTAACGAACCACCACTCTGGTTAAGGAGACAACATCTTCTTTTGTCATATGCAGCTAGCTTATCAGCCAATCCACAAAATCCAGTCTATCAACTACTTATACAACCAAATAATCTCATTCATCATTCTCAGATCACTAAAGCTGCACAACCCCTCTCTTACATACTAAATTCTATTCTCGACGGTTTTGATCTTTCTGCAACTTCACCCTTTCATATCTCTACACATCCTCCGTGGCATAAGCAACTTCCGAATGTCAACACCTCTCTTTACTCTTTCAATAAACATGATACTCCTAAAGCTATAATTAAACAACTGTTCCTAGACATACTTAATCGAAATCAGTTTCATAAAGTTCTTTATACAGATGCCTCTAAAAATGATGTAGGGGTGGGTAGTGCTGTTGTTTCCTCTTTTAGCACTACAAAACTAATCAAACTTCCTGCCGTTTGTAGTATATACACTGCAGAACTATACGGTATCGTCGAGGCTTTTCGTATGTTGGAACCAACTGACCGCAATGTAGCGATTTGCACAGACTCCTTATCATCAATACAAGTAATTAAAAACATGTTCTCAGATCATCCTCTGGTAAATTTAATACATGACATATACAATAATCTTACGGATCATGGAGTAATTGTCACTATTGTCTGGGTACCTTCACATGTAGGAGTTGTAGGAAATGAGGCTGCAGATGTAGCCGCAAAAGAAGCTTCTACTTTGGATATACCTATATCAAATATCCAGTTGCATAATGATATTAAAAAAATGTTTAAAAAGCGTATATATGACAAATGGCAAGCTAATTGGAACACAACTTCTAGTCATTTATACGATATACAACCAGTTATACCTTCCTTAGAGCTACCATCTATGCCCAGAAGACACAAAGTTATTCTAAGAAGATTAAGACTTGGACACACTCGTCTTACACATGGCTTTCTAATGGCATCTACCGATCCACCTGCATGCGGCCATTGCAGCAGTCCCTTAACAGTCAGACATTTCCTTAAAGAATGCCCGCTTCTTTCTGCTAAAAGAAAACAACACCAATTGGGAGATAATATTAAAGAAATATTGAGTGAAACTCAGAAATTTGAAAACTTGTTTAAATATTTAAAAGACATTCAAGTGCTTAGTAAACTCTAAATTGTAATAATTATGTGTAACGGTTAAATGTGTAATTTATGTGTTTTTTGTACTATGTATTTGTCAAATGTAAAACTGTATATACCTTATATTGTATTATACTGTCATCGTGTCAATGACCTCGTAGTCGAGACACGTTAATTAAAATAAAAAAAAAAAAAAAAAAAAAAAAATTACTTAGTTACTTTTCAAATTAAATCAATGGAATTGTGACGGATTCTATCCGAAAAGAATCCAACAATTGATCGCAGAAACAGAGACAGATTTTATATGTTTACAACAGAAACACCTTAAAGATACCAAAATTTGACAACTTAAAAATTACGAAGGTTACTATTGTTTAAGACAGGACTACCTGAGAGCCAGTGGCGGCACCTCAATTTTTGTTTCCAGTGATCTGTTTTCTACACATCACATACTTACTACTGGCATTGAAGTAATTGCAGTCTCCATCTGGTGTCCCAGCACTACAAAACTTATTAGAGTTCCTGCCGTTTGTAGAGTATACACTGGAGAACTTTATGGCATCGTCGGGGCTTTTGCTATGTTGGATGTCGCAATGTAGCGATTTGCACAGATTCCTTATCATCAATACAAGTAATTAAAAATATGTTCTCAGATTATCTTCTGGTAAATTTAATGACATGAGATATATAATAAACTTACAGACCATGGAGTAATTGTCACGATTGTCTGGGTACCTTCCATCGAGCAAAAAGACAAAAGAGAATATGTAAATGTAGTGGGGGCAAAAATATTGTTAGACAGAAAGTGCGATCTTTAGAGGCCACATTAAACAAGGAAAGAGAGTCCCTCTCCTTATTTGACATCAAATTTAGTTGGGTTATGTTATTGTTTGTCCCAAATGTCGCATGAAGTCTTATTTATATTGAAGTTTTTTAACAATTGTGTAGCATTTTAGACTATTATCGTTAATAATTAATTAAAACTTTCTCGTCTAAGGCACATTCTGAAAAATATTATATAGCTACTTTTAATAAGTGTCGGAAAATTTAAATTTGGCGCATTCGCATTTCAGGATATGTCCGCCATCAGAGGCCACTTTTTTGGTCTCCTTTTCATAAGGATTAGATTTCCTCTTTTGCCTTTTTGCTCGATGGTACCTTCACATGTAGAAGTAGGAAATGAGGCTGCATATGTAGCCGCAAATTATGCTTCTACGTTAAATATTTGTATATCAAATATCCAGCTGCATAAGGATATACTACCACCTATGTCCAGAAGACACAAGTTTATTCTAAAAAGATTAAGAATTGGACTCACTCGGCTGACACATGGCTTTCTCATGGCATCTAGTGATTCGCCTACATGCGGCCATTGCAGCAGTCCCTTAACCGTCAAGCATTTCCTTAAAGAATGTCCAGATCTTTCTACTAAAAGAAAACAACACTAGTTGGGCGGTAATATACAAGAAATGTTGAATGAAACTGAGAAATATGCAAGTCTGTTTAAATATTTAAAAGACATTCAAGTGCTTTATAAACTCTGAATTGTAATTATATATAACGGTTAAATTTGTAAAAAACAAGTATTGTCTATTATATACTGTATATTGAAAAATATAAAACTGTATTTGTAATACCCTTATTGGGACCATGCAAGTTCGGAAGAGCGACACCTGGTGTCGTAAATCAGCAAAATTTACTGCGATTTCATGTTAGATCGAGGTTACCGGATAACTGTCAAGGACGAAGCCCCAAAAAAGAATAAGAAGAAAAAGTAACACTGAGGTTATGTCGGTATGTTATTAAAAGGTAAACGTTGTATGTAGTGTAAATACAAATAAATATATTATTATATTACAGCATTACTGTTAACATTGATGCAATAATAAAAACTGGATTTGAGAAAGTAAATCATCAAATAACTTTTCAACTAAGCACTGAGTCAAGTAGAAAAGCTTTAGTAGTGGCAAATGTCAAAAAAGAATGGAAGAATTATGTGGCAGAATTAAGAAAAATAAATTACCATAAATAATGCTAATGCATAAATTATCAGGTTAAGCCCATGATATTATCATATTGGTTTGAACAATTAATTCTTTCCCTGTAAACTTTTGGGCAGCGAATATATTTTAATGCATCTTCAGAAAAACTTGAACTTGATGCATTTTTGTAAACTTCAAAAAAATTATATTTAAACATTAAACTTGATTTTTGGGTTAAAATGAACTCTAAGTGAGTGTTATGAAACTAAAATTTACACTTAAAAGTGAACTTTTATTTATTATCTATTTATTTCAAACTGACTTTAAAATCGGGCGCCAGAATAATGCATAATTTAGGTTATGTTACTTATGCTTTTTTATGATATAAATCCACTTTTCTCTTTGTAGTAATTTGTACTTCGGAGTTGGAAACGAATAAAACTTAAATTGACAATTTTTTGTTGTATTTTTACAATTTATAACACAGCATTTCCTAAATCCCATTTTCCTGAGTGACAGAAGTTGTAAATAAACAAACGAATATGAAATATGACAATTGACAATATGAATTTATGAAATCTATGAAATTTGCAGTAAAAAATGCAAGATTTCTCCGCTACTCTCGCGCACGATCGTTTCTCGTATCACATCCAAGTACTTGCACGTCGCCAATATTGTATTATACTGTCATCGTGTCAATGACCTTGTCGTCGAGACACGTTAATTCAAATAAAAAAAAACTTAACATTAATTTGTTAAAAACCCCACGACATAACTCTGATTTATAGTATAATATATGTGTTTAAATTAGTAAATGGTTTATTTTGTTGTTTTGAACTTCTCCAATCTATTAGTTTATATATTCCCTCCACAAGTCTTAGACATGTTGGTCTTTGGTCACCCATTAAGTGAACTTTAAAAATTATAAATAGAAATAATTTACAAGTATTTGGTGTCTCCTTGGTGTTGTTTAAGAATCGGATAAAAAGAGCTTGGAAAGTTATAGGTACTTTTTTTGTCGATACAATATTATTTACGGACGAAGCTACATGTACACACCACGATGTTTTTAATTTAAAGAACAATTATTTCTGGGATACTAAAAATCCTAATGTTAAGAGAGAAATACATTTCCAACATGAATTTAAAATAAGCGTATGGTGTGAAATCATTAGTACTCATTTTTTAAGGTCATGCGGGTTACCTTGTAATTTGAATGGTGAGAACTATTTACATTTTTTACAAAGTGAGTTTATTGAAAGAATTGACATTGAAAGACAAAATATATGGTTTATGCCAGATGATACACCACCACATTATCCGAAGGCAGTGAGAACATACTTAAATACCAACTATCCTAAACGTTGGATTGGTCGGGGTAGTCATTTTTCTTGGCCACCACTTAGACCAGAATTTAATCCGCTCGATTTTGGTGTATGGGGCGCAATGAAACAACGTGTTTACAAGAATCCCATAACCACTCTCAACCAACTTTGGGAAGAAATTAATACTGCAGCAGTTTCTTTTAAACCAATGATACTATTTAATATGAGACGATCTTTTATGGAACGTATTGATAAATGCATTGAAGAAAATAGTGGACATATCGAACACTTACTTTGACAAAAAGTTTAATGTTACTTAGTTACTATTACTTAATTTGGCTTGTAAGTAAATATTTTGAATATGAATTTAATATAAAACATAAAATATTTGATGTCAAATCCTAATATCCTATTATTTTGTCAAATCTTATTATTAATTATTTCAATAATATATTTATTTTCTTAAATTTTTTAGAAGTTATTAACCCTAGTCAAGTAAAGGTATTTGATACCATAATGCAAAATTATTGATGTTTTTGTCAATTTTTCATTCATTGCATGGAGTAATTGCGTTAAATTAGAATTATGCAGCTGATTTGTAAAATGCGATTATTTCGAAAACTATCGGGTTTTGAAATAATAAGTATATCTTTTATTATGTTTTAACACAAATACCGCTAACTTGAAGAACAAAAAAGTTAAGCACAAATATGTAGCATACATGTGTAGCATATCTCGCGTCCTCTATAGCTACATCAAAGTATGCATTAAATTATAATTTCTCATACTCAAAAGAAATTAGTTGTAAATTTTTATAGACAAATGTTAACAATCATGAAGATGTTGGTGATGAACATGTTCCAAAAGATTCCACGGTTAGTACAATTAAACATAAAGCTTTTTTTTTTTTTTTTTTTCGTCTTTATAGAGGGGGGGTCTGGAATCTTCAAAAGACATCTCAGTCCAGAACGCCGCCTGACTGACCTTAGTGCAGGATTCGTTCTTCGTACTCCCGGCGATAGTTCCCGAGGTACTTTAAAATGCCCTCTCGTCGCCGAGTCTACGCCGAACGCCTACCTGCTAAACCAGACCCTCCTCTGTCATCCAGCGATCCGGAAGCGGAATGGCCGCTGTAAGGCCGGCATCACTTCCGAAGCACTACCTTTATTCATTCATTCTCCATTCATACACATTCACACTCCTAGTTCGGCATCATTCTCAGAAGGATATTTCCTCTTTCCCCACAGTCATACTCACGCATTCTAACTCAAAAAGTGTGACCCACTTCACCTTTCAGCATCATTCACTCTACCTTTGCCGTTGGTTCAGCTGTCTTTCTTCCTCTTCCTTTTTTTTGATCACTGCACGGATATAACTGTGTATGTTAATCCAACCTAATTTATTTTCAATCATTCTCTCAATCATTTCTCTCACTGTAACAAAATTCACACCTGTCTTTTTCTCCATTCTGTTCCTTTCCACTATCCATCTGCTGCAATCTAACATCGTATGTGTCACAGTGTCCGAATATCCACAATACAGGCATTCATCTGTATCAGCCTTACCGATCCTATAAAGGTAGGCCCTAAAACACCCGTGTCCTGTGAGCACCTGCGTCAGGAAATAATCCAATCGCCTGTAGTCACAGTCCACCCAAACTCTTATGTTAGGGATGAGAATTTTCGTCCACTGTGCCACATCCTCCGTATTGTTCCATTCTTCTTGCCATCTTTCAACTGACCTTTCCCTTACCTGTCTTTTCTCAGCTACAGTAAGGTTTGGGCCTCTTCTCTCATAAAGCTCTTTTCTTTCCACCGCCAAAATATGCAACGGAACACATCCAGTGATGGTCCATAAGGCTGCCGCAGACACAGTCCTGTAGGCGCATGCTACTCGCAACAGACTTGTTCTGTCTACTCGTTTCATAAGACTCCTATAGGCCGTTATCTCTACCGCCTCGCTCCAGACTGGTGCTGCGTAGAGAACGATAGACTGTACAACACCGTGTAAGGCCCTCCTCCTTTCGGATTTGGGTCCTCCAATGTTCGGCATTACTCTCCCTAACGCAGCCGCACTATTCGCAGCCTTTCGGACCACCTCCCGAACGTGTTCCCCCCATTTTCCATTCTGGTGCAATGTCACTCCTAGATATTTTACTTGTGTCTTGGGTGTTAGACATACCCCCGCACATTTTAATTCAACACCTTGCCTGTTCCTTGTCCCCTTCAGAATAATGGCTTCGGTTTTCTCTGTCGCAAGTTTTAGTCCGTGCTGCGTCATCCATTTCTTTACGATGCCACCTGCGTTCCGAACCCGGTATTTGAGATCTGGCTCATCCCGGGCTACTACCAGTACAGCGAGGTCATCCGCGAATGCGAAGGGGGTTGTACCCTCTCCGTATTCACAGTGCATAACCCCGTCATATGCCAGATTCCATAGCGTCGGGCCCAAGACAGATCCCTGGGGTACCCCGGCCGTCACGTCCACGATCGTGCCTTTTTCCACCATAATCCTTCTCTCGGACAGATACTCCGCCATAACATTCATCAGGTAACCAGGACATTCTCTCTCCTCCATTGCCTTCATTACCTCGTTCCACTGCAGCGTATTGAATGCATTCTTAACATCAAACAACAGCAGGGCCGCCCAGCGATGTTCATTCCCTCTGTTGTGCAATGTTTCGAGTACACTCATAATTGCATCAATCGTGCTTTTCCCTTTACAAAAACCAAATTGCCTCCGAGATAAACCACCTGACCTCTCAATCATCTCGTCTATGCGTACTCGTAGCATCCTTTCATAGAGCTTACTGATGCATGGAAGAAGACAGATGGGGCGATACTTTTCCCTACCTTTGGGAAGCAGTATTAACCTCGATGTCCTCCAAGGCTCAGGAAAGGTTTGTGCTTCCAGCAATGCATTCATGTGTTCCAGAAGCCACGCAGGCTCCACCCGTCCTAGACCCTTTACCGCCTCAGGTGGTATCTGATCCAGTCCGGGGGACCTACGAGTCTTGAGTGAACCCAATGCCTCGACAAGTTCATCCATGGTAAAGGGTATAGCCCGCTCAGCTCCTTCATCCCTCCATACACCATGACATCATGACAATTAAACATAAAGCTAAGATCAACAATATTAAAACATGAAAATTAAACTCAACAGTCTTTCAGGTTGAACTGCGTATATTAATATTGCACCGAAATTCTCTCTGATGTCTTGTTATCACTAATCACAGTAGTGTATTGGCATCAGAAAAAATTTAAATAACGATACACTTGGCGCTAACATGCAACAAACGACTCAATTTGCTTAAAACCGTATTAAATCGTTTTTGGGGTTCCGATTTCTCTACACTACTCTTGTATAAAACACTAATTAAATCCAAACTCGAATACGGTTCAATTTTTCATGCCTCCGCAACCAAAAGTACCCTAAAACCGTTAGATACAATCCACAATTTCGCACTTCGAATCTTTCTCAGAGCTTTTCACACTTCACCCATAGAAAGCGTATATTCCGAAACTGGAGAACCATCATTGCACTATAGGCGCGCACTTTTAACACTTTCACACGCTTTTTCTGTAGTTGCTAATAAGGATCACCCGCCCTTCGAAAATACTTTTTCTAAAAATAATCTTGACTTTCTCTTTAATAAACTTCATACTGGAACACCTTATTACACATGAGTAAGATCAATTCTGAATAATTTTGACAAAAAAATCTCAGATGTATTTCACTGTGACTTCCAACATCTGACTCTATGGTTAATAAGCATCCAAAATTGCCACACCTCTCTACAAGAGTTCTCTAAAAAATGCAATAAAAACATACTAATCAAAAACAAACTAAACGAGATTCTTGAAAGAGACTCTTAACTGCACAAACAGTTTTACCGATGCCTCTAAATGTAATGATGGCATTGGTTGTACATTTGTTACTCCAACGTGTACTTTCAAATTTAAACTCCTGTCTAGCTCAAGTCTTTTCCCCAAACCTCTCAAGAATTTCAAAACCTCTGTTTCTCACCGGCTCGCTCGGCTCTCTTCTTGCAATACAATATCTGTATCCTAAACAGACCTTGGAGCAACTAATAACAACTGAACTACAAATCGCCCAAGAGAACCAACCACATATCTCCTAAATTTATATGGATCCCATCGCATATAAGAATTATCGGCAATGAAGAGACAGACAGTAGTGCTCATGATGCAGCAACAAGTGCGGAATCTGAATTAGTGCATGAGAGTGTATGTAAAGATCTCAAAACGGTTTTTAAACAAAAAGTGATTGCTATTTAAATAGGAATAAGCCACAATTAAAGGTTAAAATACGTTGATTGACGTTTCAATTTCGTTTCGAATTCGTGATTAATCAGTGGCGACGCGAATGGTTTCTATCGCCATCTAAATTAAGATTGCTAAAACTATATACAAGACATGCGACAGTGGAAATCTAGTGCTAGTATAATACACTGTTTATTCAAACGCGCCGACCATGGCATCGTATTCTCGCCTAGAGCGTAGCCCTGACGGCGAACGCTCGCATTTAAAGTAATGCATATTTTACCGAAAATCGATTTAATGATACTGTCTCCGGAGGCGTGTCAGGCAGAAGCTGACCGCCGTGCCGGATGCATTTAGAAATTCGGAGAAATACTTGGAAATTCCAAGTGTGGGCAAATCCGAATTTCTAATTGACTCGATGTAGGGAAATTCCACTTTTACTACGTAAAACAAAGGATTTGTTGTATATAAAAGCAGACGGAATTTCTCTCATCGGTCAGTCGAGCTTGCCTCTTCTACTGTAGACCTAGTCGGTGCTATTATTGTTCCAACTAAGTTATTGTTTTATTTCTGATTTCCTATATACCATTTTTATTTTAGCATTATTGTATATTCAGACCTTTTCAGGTTAGAATATTACACATTGTTCATGTACTTATTGTTTGATATTTTATTTGATTATTTTGATTGATTTTTTTCTTGTATTTGTATCTAAGCTGTTCTTTCCGGTAAGTCAAAGAACTCTTAGAAATATTGCTTTGCTATTTTATTCGACTTGTTAATTGGTGTGTGTCTAAGTCGTTCTTTTCCGGTGAGTCAAAAGAACACTTAGAAGTATTTTCATATTTGCATTATTATTTCTGATACTTTTATCTAAGATATTATTTCAGATTATTGACTATTTTATTTTCTATTTTTCGTTAAGTTATTTCTTCCGTAAGTCAAGAAACACTTAGCAATATTTTCACATCTTTTCTGTATTTGATTTTCTTGTTTCTATTATAAGTTTTTCTTCCGTAAGTTAAGAAACACTTATAAATATTTGTACATCTATTTTACCATATTCTCTTGTTTATTTTCTGCTCTAAGTTGTTTCTTCCGTAAGTCAAGAAACACTTAGACATATTTCTATAATATATTTCCCTTTTGCATTTCTTGTTTTATACTTTGAATGTTTTATTTTCTAAGCCGTTTCTTCCGTAAGTCAAGAAACACTTAGAAATATTTCCATATTTTATTTTCACATTTGCATATTTTTCACTTTCTTTTATATTTCTGTCCTAAGTTGTTTCTTCCGTGAGTCAAGAAACACTTAGGAGCTTTTATCTTGTATTATATTTTTATACCGTTTGATTTATTTTGATTTACTAAGCTATTCCTTCCGTAAGTCAAGGAATACTTAGATTATTGTACCTGTTCTGTTTTCTATCTTGGATCCGTTATTTCGTAACCGTTCCTTGGAACTGTTACCTATAACCGATACTTGTCACGATAACGGTTACTTTATACCAGTAGCGATTATTAAAACTTTTGATAGCGACAAACAAAGATGGTCAACACCCGATCAAATTCCGGGGACAGGAAGAAGTCCGAAGAGCCGGCGATGGGTCCCACAGGCCCAAATGCCCCCTCTCGGCAACAATACCATCCCATGGCCCGAGCGAGGGTCGGCGCCCCGTTATGAACGCACGCCACGCGCCTACGTATAGGACACATTAAAATCACACACTCTTATTTACTTTCGGCCAGTGAACGCTCCCTGTGCGACCTATGACGCCTCTTAACGTCGTCCATTTTTTAATTAAGTGTCCAAAATACCATAGAGAACGTTCAATAAACAATATACCATATCGCACCCTCAGTAATATAGAGGCACAATTCAAAAAAGTAGATTTGTGGGAAATCGCATTTAAAGATTCTGGTATCCGACATTACAGCTATTTTTTCAAATAAAATGCTTATTATTTAAGTTATAAATATGAAATTTGGCAGATCTGTTATTTGATAACTGCACTAAAAATTGCAATGAGGAAAAAATAATAATATAAATAAATTCTATTAATTACAAGGAATGGAAAAAACTACTTTCGAGTTAGTCCCGTATAGTATAAAAAACCATAACAGAAATAAGGAACTATTTAAGTTTGATGCCTTATATTATTAGTGTCCCTGCCACTGTTTAATTTTTAATCGTAAATGGTACTCTATATCACCAATCCCAACCGATGTTTGAATTTAATGTTTCTGTTTTATAGATAAAATATCAGGTAAAATAATAGTAATACTTTATTAATCAGTGCAAAATATAACAATAATTTAAAAAAAATTCAAAACAAGAGTTAAACATAATAAGATAGCTTTAATATTGTCACATTTATGAGTTTTAATTCCAAATAAAACTTACAAGTAGGAACTCCTCAATTTTTACATTGTCGTTTACTTAATACTTAATTGTATATCACAATATCTCCACAGTAAACTTAAAAAATTATACATAACAAAAAAACATTCATTCCTCCATTCTAAACTTCGAAAACTGCACATAACAAAAAAATTCATTCTAAAAAATAAAGTCTTCAAAAATAAAATTCAGTCTCAAAACTTTAGTAATATTAAGACATGTTGTTATAATAAGACGCATAGTATGGATCTATCAATTGTTTATTAATAAGATCCTTAAGATCATTCTTTTTAGCACAACTAAGTGGAAGTGCCTGGAGGTAAGCTTTCTGCATGGTTATTTCTTTAATATTTGGCATTCTCTTCCTCTTATCACGAACATTAACTTTTTTAAACTCATCCTTATATGAGCACTTGTAATAAAACGAAAATGGGTCTTCTTTGGTAAATTTCAGTACTTTAATACTATTCCATACAAGATTATTTTTCTGTTCATCTGTATTAAAATTATAGCCCCAATTTTCTTGTAATTTCTGAAGATCGTAAAAAACATTGTAAGTTAAACTGTGAACTATAAATGAAGCACCCATTTTCCTTGCTCTTTTGATTGCTGATATGTATTGAACAGGAGAGAATATTGGGCCAGTTTTCCTATCTCTAGCTATCTGCTTTTGTATCAAACTATGCACGTTATCAGCTTCGTTCTGAGTGTGCCCTTTTATGAGATATTTGTGAGTTATCGACGACAAATTTTTAGATTGGCAACAGCGTATAAGTATAAGCATGTAAGATATTTATTTTTGTTTTGCCCACAACAGTTATCGGAAAAAATGTTATATTTACTTCCCTGTCACCAACTTTATCAGACACCATCTGTAAATAATGGAAAACACAGCTCCCTATCTCTGTAGCGCCTCTTTTCGCTTGAGTCTCGTCCCAAAAATAACAATGGACATTTTCATAGCCTTTAGAGATGTCCATTGTTGACACATCGTTTTCGTGCATTTTTTATAATTCCGTCATAGTGAAATTGCAACTATTTAATTTAGATTTGTAATAGAATGGTGATGTTTCACCGTTAGGACTTTGCATAATTTCTTGTACATCGTAACATACACAAATATTGCACTCATCAATGTTCTTTCTGTCATTCTTTTTTTCCTTCCTGCATAACTTCTTTTTTTCCAAATGCGTATGATATTGATCCCTAAGATTCTGTTTTAGTGGTTCAGTAGAATTTTGGAACTGCAGGCAAAGATCGCATTGATCTTTTTTTGGTTGATAAAAGCCAAGGTTAAATTTTGTGTTAAAAATTTCATAAAACGTGTGATATAGTCCAGCCGGGCGAGACCTTTCCTCTTGCAGTACTTCAAAATCTCTAAAGAGCTCTGCAATACTTTTACCACTACTGATGTACTCTCTAGAGGTAGATGCTCTTAGATAATGTGACTCAATGCGGGGTATAGAGTTGATGAAGTTGGTGATGTCATTTATAAGCTCATCACTTACACTTTTATGACTATTGTGTTTGCCGCGTTGGTCATCCTTTATGAAGCCCCCAGTTTTTCTACTATCTTCATGTACATTTCGAATCATCTTATGAGAAATATCAATAGTATTAATAAAAAAGCTTTTGCATACCCTAACTCTTTCGTTCTCTACGGAAAAATAAAATGCATGGTTTGGATTTCGTGGTTTTTCGGCATTGGTATACTTGTACCTAGGTGTAATCTGTGCGCTATTAGACAAAACATACATTCTTTGTAATTGTCTATCCCCTAATGCCCAAAATGCACTAAATAATTTCAACCTTTTGGAATCATCGATTCGCTCACTGCATTTTAATCTACATTTTTGGGCACAAGGTGGTTTCATATTAGGTGCAGGAACCAATTTCTTCGAATGTATAGCTACATAGCTTTAACCCAAGTTTCGTTTCATTTTTTGCGTGTTTTGTATCCATTTGGTTGGATCTGCTTTACGTTTTCTTGATTGTCTTTGAATGTTATCATTTGTCATAGTTACATTGTTTGTACTAATCGAAGTTAGAGTTGCTGTGATCCGTGGACGTCGACGAAAATGTTCTTGTTTGTAAGTGGGATCGTCATCACTGAGGCCTACCTCGCTTTCTTCTGAATGTATTGGAGACATTATGTAACTACCTACTGTTCTTGATCTAACTGATGGCAACTCATCGCATCTCGATCAGGATGGCATGAAAATATTGGCTTTAGACGTACCTGGCTGAGGAACGAACTCGCCGCAAATCGGATCAATTAAAAAAATAGTTAAAATTTTCATGTAAATAAGGGCCAATTACAAAGTTCGCCATCAACAATAAAACAATTTACGTACTATAATGAACCAATAAGATATGATTCCGTATAACATCTCTACTTTTTGGCAATATAGCGAGCTATTATGAATTAAACCCAATTATTAATTACATTTTACATAATATAAGGGCTAAACTAAAAATTGTTCTATATAATAAAAAATGTTAACATACAAACTCACCAGAATTTTGTCATAGAAGGGCACAAACAGGAATCGCACGACGTTTGAACAGTCCGCCTTTGACGACTATAGGCACGTTACTGATTGTTACCTTGTAGCAGTAAAAACAATAGGTTGGCGGGGAGAGTAAGAGAGAGGCACAAATATATTTACCGAGCAACTAATGTCCTATTTCTCTCTCTGTCAGCGCTAACCGGTAGAGAATTTAATTTTGTGCCCATAGCATCTAAAATCTCAATTTACCAAAATTTTGAGTTGATCCCTTATATTACTGAGGGTGCGATATACACTACCAGATTTGTTAGGACAGAACTGTCACTTAAAAACTTATTAAATTACCTAAGGTCAATTAATATTTTGTACCAGATTTAAAGTTTTGTTTACTGAATAACGCCGCTAATAACCTGTTGGAGGATGCGGCAATGTTTTTTTTTAATAAAACAAAATTAAATGATATTAATTGAACATATTCGAAATTTGCATTAGTGGTGTACAAAAATAAGAAGAAATATAATTTTAATGTTGTGCTGAACATTTTTTTATAACTAAAATACCACGTATTGCAGTCCGTGTTACGATTTCTTGACACTTTTAAGATTCGAACCAGTTAATATTGATTTGTCAGTTTGTCAATAAATTGAAACTAAAGTTGTAAGGAAATTTAAATAGTTCCTTTAAAAACGTCAAACTATTGTCATTATTTCAGGTGATTACAATTTTACAGATGAATTCATAATATCCAGAATAATTACAAATGTAGTTACAGAAAGGTAATATCATTTAATTTTTCTATAATTATTTTCCCGCTTTACTATTTTCTGTGTAATATATATATTATACTTATATACTTATGCATATGCATACATAAATATACATATAAATATACGAATCAATACTACAATATGTAATAACAATTACCATTACCACTGTCCAGCCAAAATATACCACGTTGCAAAAAAAAAAATTAATATATATCTTGGATCAAAACGTTGTATATGAATGAAATACTGTGTCAAATTACCGAATGAGAAAAGAATTTTTTAAAAATAAAAATTGTCCGTGCTCCTCAAACCAATATTTTTGTAGGGCATTAGGTCTCAAGTAATTATTTTTGTATTACATGTCATAAGTTATAAATGACGTACAAAAATATTTGACCAAAAAAAACTTACCTTCTTGAGTGGAAAGTTTCTCTTACCTGTGACTTACATGTACAAATAAAAATAAAGGGCATTGTTTCTAAAGTTGTTATTACATACTGTGGTATTGCTTTATATGTGATTCATGCTGGGTCAAATGACTCATTAGAAATCTTTAATGGGTTTGTATCATATAAGTTTGTATCATATAAAAGTCACCAAGTCATGTTTAGGTAGTTTTGAGAAAATGAAGTGTAAAGTTTTACAAATAACTATAAACTCGAACGTGATAACTACACAGTTTTGAAGGTTTTGTGTTTCTGGGCTTTGTCATCTGTAAGCAAATAGTGCAGTTAATGCAATAAATAATAAAATAAATAATAATAAAAAATGCAATAAATATGACTTGGTCACTTTCGATGTAAGATAAAATTAACCAATATGACTTGGACATGACAAACTTTAGCAAAACGAACGTAACTACTGATAAAAATAACAATAAAGTTGTCTGTAGTGTAGAGATTTATTAGATACATACAATAAAATTAAATAACATCAATATCGTTATCTGAATCTAAGGGAGAGCGCCCTCCAAAGTGGCGTGGCAGTGGCAAGTAGTAACGTCATTCATTCTAATCATTCGTTAGGATTGGTTACATTATGCTAGACGCGTGCTACTTGCTACTTGCCACTGCCACGCCACTTTGGTGGGCGCTCTCCCTAACAGTGTTGGTTCTGGAACTCTATCAATCGCTTTAATATTCACAGGCAAAGACTTGTATTAGCTTGTAAATATAATACCAATCGTGATATTCAGGTGGAATTATGTTACTGGTTACTAGTTTAAGCAAACTGTTTTTCTTCTGTTCGGTAATTGGTAACAACGACTTATATAATGGTTGTAGATCTATTGTGGTTGCTGTCGGTCTTCCTCTTCCAGCTACCCGAAGAACATGAAACTCAGTTTCTAAAGATCTGTATTTAAATAAAATACATCCTAGATTGGCCTTTTTATATCTCATGCATTTAATTTTCAACCATTCAACCTTGTCGCCTTTTCCAACTTTGCTTTTATTTTTAATTATGTTACTTACTAGAGCTTTTAAGTCAATGAAATCAGAAAATCTTAATTCGTAAACGTTATAGGAACTAGAACTTTTATTTTTATTTCGTTTAGAACGTGCAAGTCGGCAAACATTCAAAAGGTCATTGTGTGTAAAGATGCATACATTTTTCTTTGCTCTTTCGATTGCAGAATGCATTGCGTCCACCTCCATGTATGTGTGCCCTTTCTAAAAAAAATATGTTGGATAGCATCAAAATGCATATGCTGTACAATGTACATAACAGAAAGAGAGAAGAAATTAATTAGTTTCGGTTCTGTCCACTGCAGCTGTCAGAAAAAAACGCTAATTTCTCACAGTAGTTGGAATACTTTTAATCCAGTATAGTAAAGCTCTTCCTACTACATAAGTTTCCCTTTGACCATTTAATTCTGTCCAAGAAAAGCAATAAGCATTATTGGGTTTCGCAGCTTCATAATTAGGTAAATTCTAGGCACATAACTTCCTTGTATAATACATTTGGAAAACATCCGACGTTGGAATATTTAAAACGCTTTGTCGATCAAAAGTTACACTTATCAAATTAGTATCTGCATTTGCTCTAACCTTGTCATTGCACTTGAGTTGATTTGCTTCGTCACGTCGCGCAATATGAGCTGAATGATCTTCATCTGATATTAATTTCTTTTTGTGTTTCTCGCATACTTCATAGAGATCCTTTTTAGATTAAAAGAAATATAAATTAAATTTTTTTCCAAATAATAGAAGGTAAAGGTAATGGATTTTGACAAGAGCTGTGACCTTGTAAATAACAGGTAAACTTATGTACTAAATCGGCATGGCTCATAGCTGTTGTTGACGTATAAGTCATACATCTGGGAAATTAATAAGCTATGATCTAGATATTGACGCTTTGACGATTTCCTGCAATAATTTGAGTCCATTGCAGAAAAGCTAGTAATATGTTCTCTAACTATGACAGTCATGTCTTTAGGTGTTTTGTTGATTGGAACATGATGCTATCTCTGACCTCTGCTATCTGAAGTAACAAAAATCCATATTCATTTGCTCCCTTTAAAGCTGTATCCACAGGACCGTAGCCATGGACGTATAAACAAAGATGGACACAGCAATAAGATACCTTTAACACACAATGTTTTTAAGCTTCGATAGAATGTGATGCTTCCGCAATGAGCATAGGCGTGCTTGAATTTTTACTCGCGGGTAATTATTCAGATTTTAAAAATTGGAATGTATAAAAACACGTTCAAAGAATTTAAAAAAACGAGAGTTTAACTATTAACAAATCACGTCTTTATAGAAAAATTAAAATACAATTTTACTTGCTTTAAAATTAATACAATTAAATAGAGACCTGCCCGGAAAAACGTTGCAAACGACAAAATGAAACTTTTTAGATAATCACAAAAAACGATTTTAATAATATTATTTACCAAATTTTGTGAATTTAAGTGTTGCTTATGTATATGACTAGTAAGGTAAAAACTTTGAATATAAATAACACAGAACAAAAGACTAATGAGCGCAAAAAACCAAAAAGAAATTTTTTGTAGAAGAAAAACGTTGCATGTGTACCTAGTGTTAACGCACATGCAACGTTTTTCCGTTGATTGTGCTTATAAACAATATTCCTTGCAACATTTTTAACATAGAAAAATACGAGCATTATTAAAATGTCACAAAATTACAGTAAATGAAAATACGAAAAACTGAAAAGTAAAAAAAATTTATTCTCAATAAAACTTACATACTAGATAAACAAAATCATATTAAGTTGCATGTGCAGGTAATTCACAATAAAATGATCTATACTGTTCTGCTAAACATTCAGTCATTTTCAGCAAGTCTGCTTTTTTCTTAGCAGATATAGTTAAAGGTTCTCTGTACAGTATTGGCAAGTTTTCTGGTTCAATTAGATTGTAAACTGTATTTCGGACTGCAGCTCGTCCTCTTGGTATCTTTAGTAAAGGTGATGTCTGCCATGGTTGCAGGATATTGTGCGTTTGTCTTATCCGCAGAACAGTCGGTTCGTTTGCTGTGACCTGTATCCAACGTGCTTCTGTTATTTTAATACTATCTTTTTTAATTTGACTCTCAATTGAGGTCAAGTCAACAAAGTCCTCCTGTTTCATTTCAACTACTTGAAAAGGTTTTCTTGATCTTGCTGATTTGATTAGCTCAAGTACATCTTGAGTGGAATATAGCTGACTACTTTTTTTCATCTTTTCGATGAGTGCAAAATCCCTATCACAGGGTAAAAAGCTGTGCCCAGATAACAAAAATTTTTGATTTACTTCAGTAAAGAACTTTGCTGACATTAGATAGTGACACAATGATATCATCTTCCAATTATTATTTTGGCCGACACATCGGTCAGACCATAGTATAAGTTTTCGTTTTGCTCCAACTTCTAGTCTCTTAAAATTCTCAAGAATATACCTTAAAATACAAGAAGAAATTTCAGCACTGCCCCTCTTGGCTACAGTTTCATGCCAACAACACATAGTAGCTTCAGAGGTTCCCATATTGTGGATAGCAAAATTGTAATTTGCGTACTGACGCTGGTAATAAACATCGGAATGTGATAAGTTAGGTATAAAAATGACTTGTTGCAAATCCACACATAAAACTATCACATTTGAATTTACCTTAGCTGCTTCTTCATCAGCTTTCAAAGATGAATATGCACTTTCTGCTTTTCGGTGATGTAGCTCGGATTCAGTTTGAAGCTTCTTTCGTTCTTCTTCATTCTCTGCAGCACTCAGTTTTATAAAAATTTTATCACACACTTTGCAAGTATCGGAGCGAGGAACTCCAAAACGTAAACTAAAATCTTCTTTGAATATTTCTCTGTAAGTATGGAATTTTACTTCAATTTCTAGATGCAATATTTTAAACAGCTCAAACATTTTGTTAGTGTTTAGGTCAGGATTAAGGCATTGTTTTTTGTTGGAGTTTCGAGAATAGTGGCTTTCTTGAGATGGAAAAGACGAAATATGTTGTCTGATTAGGTCTTTTACAAACTCTTTGGTTTTTGTTGGACCATTTACATGTTTTCCACGACAATCAAGCAATAATGTTTTATTTGACTTGATTTTTTTAATTAAAATTTGAACTCTGCCTTTTGTTATAGAATAAGTTTCACAAAACATTTTTTGGCATACCTGTTGTCTTTTTCCAGTAATCAACAAAAAATATTTTACAGTACACTGACGTTTTGATGTGGCTTCATCTACCCTTCTTCTCTTTGGCTCCTCTATTTCCATACATAACCCCAAATGTTTACCCCAAATCATTAAATAAGTTCTGTCTCATTTCAAGGGTAATTAACTTTCATCCGTTGAACGAACATGCACAAGATCTAGCCTAAAACAAAAATATGAATGTACAGATTGTTAACACATGTAACGTTTTTCCACTTACCACATTAGGAGGCAATTTTTCTGGAACAGGAACATTTTTATAATTTTTGTAAGATTGTCCAGTTTTCAAAATTTATTTGTCGTTTTTTAACTTTATTTAGATGATTTAAGACACGCGATGTAGACAATAACTCTCCACACTCCGCCATGTTTAATGCACTAGTAACGTTTTTCCTCTCGCGTCGTATTTTGAAGTTCTGTAAGGAGGGTATTGAATTGAAATTAATGCTAATAGATGGTGTCACTAGTTCGCTTAACGCATAAAGAACGTTTTTCCACCAAAACATCACTTTATTAAAATTTGTCGCTTACAACGTTTTTCCGGGCAGGTCTTCAAATATAGTTTAATTCAAGTTAATTTTTCAATAGGTATCAAAATAATGCTACAATAAAAATCTTCATTTTTTCCTAAATTTGCTACCCAAATAGTTCGATCGTCAATATTATTTGAAAACCTATATAGAAAAATAAATGAGTTTTATTCATTTCACTAATTTATTTGTATACATGAGACATATTAAATAAAGAAGGTACTAAACAGATCTTTTTTAATCAGATGATGTCTACTTACAATTTAAAAATGTCTACTAATTTCATGAACTCATATCTTATTCAATACATTAATGCACATGAATAAACCCAATGGTGCGCCCATTAAAATGTAAACAAACACGCTTCCTCATTTTCTCATCTTAAATAATGTAAATTGTATGTACTTACAAACGAAATGAGAAATCGGGATGTAAATATTTCGTTTACTTTATTTCACTTTTCACAAATATCACTCAAAATACAGCCAAAATATCGAAAAACAACTTTTTCCCATCTACTGTAAAAAGTAAACAAACATGGAACAGCATTTGAAGTTTGACGTAGATCCATAAGACAGAGAAATGTAAACAACCGTTGCCATTTATAAATAGTTTTCAGTGCTGCTACATATAAAATAATTGATTGATATCTATTATACGCTATTATTAAATGATATATTACATAATATTATTACAATTAAATATATTAATCTAACCAAGAAATTATTATTTTGGTTTGATAGCACCTGTAGAGTATAAAATACGGAGTAATATTTTCAGCGACTCGCGAATAAGAAATTTTAAAACAAAACGTGACAACAGTTGAAGGTGCTGAGAATGTGACCTATTCAAATAATTTTGACTACACAATTGTATGTAAATAACTGAGTCCATCTGTGTTTATACGTCCATGACCGTGGCTAATGCAAAGAGTTTTAAGATCATTCTTCTGGAAATAATATTTCCTAGACGTTCCCTTATTAGTGCCTGTTCCAGTACGAACCCTATAATATTTTAGCTTACTCCACGAAATACAAGATAAAACGAAGTCCTTTTTCTTTGATACAATAACGTCCAAAAACTTGTGCATAACTTGTCACGTTCGTCTTCAAAAAAACTGTTTGAATATTGAAACTTACTGTTTTGGCAGTTGACTTTTTGTGGTTTCTTTGGATTTTTAATACCAGTTTTGCTTACGTAGGGTTTACATAACGATCTGTTCTGTTTGCTAATGTTCTTCCATTTTCCAGATTTTTCCATCTTGGTTTTTTTATTAATACATACTTCATCCTCGCTACTTCTGTCTTCACTTGCAATGCAATTATCATCACTTTCTACTCCAAATGCATCTGATTCAGTATCACTTAATCTATCACGTAAATATGTTATAGATTCAGCATCTACATGTAGTTTGATGGTTATTCTCTGTTGATTGCCACCTGTTGAACTATTATTGAGTTTAGTTGGTTCTGAAACAAAAGAAAACATCGATAATATCCAATAATTGTACTTCTATATTTATATAAAACACCATCTTCGACATAATTTAAAATATTTTATTGAAACTAAATCATATGATACGTACAATAAAAAGTATAAATCTAACCTAACCTAACTTTTGGTAAATATCAATAATTATATATACTTCATTTAATTTACATACCGTTGCACGTCATTATCTACGTCAGAGATCGAATTTGACATAGTTGCCAAAGTATAAAAAAAATCCTAAATCCATTTTAAATCAAATAGGTCACATAATTATTGCAAAAGTATTACCATCTCTTTACAACGACTATTTAAATTCTGACGTGAAATTTTTGAAATAATACACACTAATTTTGTTCTAAAAAGAACAGATTTTATGAAATAGGTAAAAATATAAAACAAGAGGTATTAACTTTAAAATTCAAAATAATAAAGTACAAAAAGTGTCAACACCTCAACTGTCAAATAAGTGTTACCAATGTATGTCAAAATGTTACCTTCGTTCGATTACAGTTACAGTGTGTTCCGAACAAATGTTCTTTATAAAAACGCTTTATGTTGTTATATGCTTTATATTATTTCTACGCGTATATAATAAAATATGTCTAGTGGCTGTAATGCCAGTGTACTCGGCAAAGTGATTATAAAAAAGATCACACCTACCGCCTAAATATTTCGTGTTGGTATCATGTGACGTCACGGGCTATGACGCCGATGATATGCATCGGTATGTAAATTAGATAAAGTACACATGTAATGCCTGTATTGTTCACTACACTTTCATTTGTTGTATTTGTTGCACACAAGGATGTTATGTATTTCCCCTTAAAACACATTTTTTAAATTTTCTTTGCGTTGGAACAACTATCTACCGAAAAAAGTGACCAAGTCGCCTTGTCAGTTTTCGCAGTAGTGAATACCAGAATTGTGACTTAACCATTCCAAGACAGACCTGAAACTAGGCAACCATATTTATATTGCCACTTGGGCATTTTTTATTCTAAGATATTATAATTTTAAGTCATTTGATCAATAACCATCAAAATGAGATTTTTTTGACTTAGTCAGTTTTGGCAGTATGCCGGCGATTTGTCTATATAATGATCTCAAATTTTTGTTTAAATTCTTAAATGTAGATATAAAGTAAATATTATTTTATGCTTTTAATGCTTATAATAATTTTCTAGTTCTTATGAAATTAAAATAGCTTTAGGACCTCTCACATACGGAATTTTATTTTCACGTGACATAACACAAACCGAAATTTCACGTAATATTCGATAACTAAGTTTAAAGCTGCTTTGACATTGACATAAAAATACTCGATATTATTACATTTTGCCAAACTTGTTAAGGAGTAATCTTATTATATACTCGTATATGGCGGTTTTGGAGATCCTATATTTTCTTGTAAATGTCAAAGGGTAAGAATATATAAGTTGAAGCTATAAGTCAGCAGCTTAGGGTAGTCAGAGAAAAATCGATGTATGAAGTTTTATTGGAAAGCACCTGAAAAAGGTTACTGCTAAATGATTTGCAGGGAAATTAGTTGATTTAATAAAAAGTAAAAGCGTGAAAGCGGGTGCACGTGAGTTGTTGCGTGATTTTAATTTTATAAACATATTTAAAATAATACTTTGTTATATTATTCTAACATTGTTCTTTTGCTAATTTTTGCTTCCTAATGAAAACATTTTTATTGTTTTTATTTTAGTTCACAACGAGCGAAAGGTGAAACGTTCATATATAACTGTATTCATTTTTCTTCTTCTTTTAATGGTTGTACAACCCTTTGTGGATCTTGGTGTACTTAACAACGTTCTTCCATTTTGCCCTATTGGGTACTTTTTTTTGCCACTGCCTGATGTTCATGGTTTTAAGATCTTCCTCTACATCGTCCATCTATTTTTTGGGATACGCCTTCTTCTTGTTCTATTTTGTTTTTCTATTCTAGCTGTATTAAATCGCTAAGATTGGAGGTAGTCGACACGGATTAAGGTATATACCATAATGCGGTCATTCCACAGCATCATAAGTAACGCCGTATATTATATATATATATATATATATATATATATATATATATATATATGTATATATATATATATATATAGAAAAGAAATTTAATCTTTGCAGATAAGTTAAATAGTAAACTCTTAAATATTGGGGAAATCTGCAAGAAAAACTCTAATGAGTATCAATTGTTTCGCCGAACGTTTTCGCCAAAGAGAATTAATTTGCTACTGTAACTAGAATTGTCGAGTTAGGATGTTATAAAACTTAGCTAGTAACAACATAGTAGTGTTTTTTGTTACTATGTGCAACAAAATTTTTTTTAAAGTTGGAAATGTATGGTAGCTTTGAACTTAAAAGGCAAAGGTTTACCCAAGGTTAATCGAAAAACCCAATGTAACTACATTTAAAAGGAAGTAATTCTTTGAATTGTTAGCAATAACTAAATTTTTGATTGTTATAAAGTTTAAATGTGAGGTTCTGTTTTCACACAACGCGTGTGCTGACTATTCAAGTAGGTCTTTGAAATCTTTATGTCATTAAGGTTCATTGGTAAAACCGAATGAAGTTAAATACCAGTTTGGGGAAATATTATTGTAGAATTTTCTTAATTGAAATTTTTTTTAATTATAGTATATTGTAATTATAGTATATAATAATACATGAACAATATACTATAATTAAAAAAGAATTTCAATTAAGAAAATTCTAAAATAATATTTGCCCAAACTGGGATTTAACTTCATTCGGTTTTACCAATGAACCTTAACGGCATAAAGATTTATAAAAACTACTTGAATAGTCAGCACATGCGTTCTGTGAAATCTCAAAAATATTTTCCATTCAGTATTTATAACTTAAAAGAGAAGAGTGTCCAGTTTTTTTTTCTTTACCATAAAGACGTGACTAAGAAATCGGATGTTGGGAAACCATATACATATTAAAAAGAACGCATTGTTTAAAGTTCCAGGAAAGGCCATTGGAAAACCTTGCACGTAAATTTCAAATGTTTTTAATATTTTTGTAGTTTATTGAACAATTTTATTCGATTGAAAGTACTAGTCAAAATATTTAGGAAGATAAGCACAGCAGACAAAATTGAGATAATAAAAAATATTTTCCATTCAGTATTTATAACTTAAAAGACCAGAGTATTCAGTTTTTTTTCTTTGCCATGAAGACGTGACTAAAAAAGGTCCAAATATAACTTTTTTATTTTATTTTCAATTATTTGAAGCAAAACATACCTATAACAGTAAAAGAACTTCGCCCTACAGTGAGTGGTGTGGTGACCAAAATAAAAACAATATTATGATCCGATTTTGCCTTGCGCTTACTGACACAGAAATGTTTGAAAAAATTGTCCACAAATTTCCAATTCTTGGCCACTCTTTCTTGCCATGCGATCGGGACTTTGGCTTGCTATAATGCAAACTCAATCGCATAGATATACTGTACATACCAATGGAAGTTTGTTAAGCAATCTATAGTTTTGCAAAGAGGCAGAAATTTACTGTCCAATGGTCAGAACTAATGACGTTTTGGATTTTAAAAATTGGTGGTCCAAATATTACAAAAATACGTACCTTTCTGTTTAAACTTCCGCTAAATCTATTCAACATTCACAAAAGAAGTCATTCGCAGTTTCCAGTTTAATTGAGTTCGTTTGTTCTAAAAAGTCAGAACACCAAAAATGTTTAACTTCCAAATGAAAGAGCTTATCCTATGGAACAAATTTCAATCAACATTAAAAAATCAATGATATTTAAAAAATAACTTGGTATCTTCCTAAAAATTATCAAGAATTTTATGAGGAAATAATTGGTTGGCTAACCACTAAAGTGAAAATGACTGAAAAATTGTAGCGTTTTATATTTTAGATTTCTGTAATACACCCCTGGTTGTTTTTACCAAGAAAACGATCGTTAATATAGGAAGTTTTTTTTAAATATTTCGACGAAGTTAAATGTATGTTGTAAATATTTCAAGTTTTTTGGACGAGATTTTTAAATGCGTAATAACGCTGGAAATATTTTTTTATCTCTGTTACAAAGTCAAGTGGAACTCCGGTTTAAAAACTACGTGCTATTTTGTTAATTTGTATTATTTTATATCTATTTCGACAAGTTTTTTGTCGCACAAAAGGGATTATATTTCATGATGCCCCCTAATATAAAAAAAAGTTTTTATTTCTCTTTCGTCGTTAAAACGCAATAAGCTGGAATATTTAAAAGTTGTTTTTATCGTTTAGAAAGAGGGCCAAGAAGAATATTGTTGGTTTAGGTTTTGTAAACACGAGGGGAAAGTTATTTTATGGCGTCGAATTTGTAAAAATTTAACGCAAAGATGAGTCGAAGAACAGATTTGAAACGGGGCAGACGTGCTACAATGTGAGTCAAGCTAAGGAAGTCGACGGTTAAGTTTGAAAAGATTTGAAATGTAAAATGTGGGTAAATTTTTGAATCGAGGGCTTGATTCAATTTTTTGTGATGTTCTTGGGACCAGTCAAAATGATGATACCTACTCTTTGCTTTGCATAAGCAGTTTTGGCAGAGTAGTCGTTAGATTTGTATAGATACTGGAAATTTTTGAGAAAAGTATTATATAGAATGTACCCGTCGTCAGATTGATTCTTCCACCAAGTTCCTGTTTCAATCGTTCCTGCATGAGTATGGAAATGGTTCCTTGTTCCTGTTAGAGAATATGCCCAGATATGTAGCAAGTTTTTCCTTTACAAAGTTAAGTGGTTATGTGAATTAAGGTAACAATTTAATATATTAATTTTTCCAAGTTTTAAAGACATTTTAAATAATTGCTTTCATTAAAATAAAAGAATTCGTAATAATTAAAGTTTTATATTATTTTTGTCGTAGCTAGAAAATGTCATATTTTATTCTGATTTAAATTGTTATGTTGACATATGACATTTACTGTAATCCATTGTTTTTGTAAAACAATTTCAATTTGATTTTCATATATAAAAGATATTTTATATATAAGGTTAAATTCAATAATATTTTCATAAAAAGGATATCTATAAGTATTTTGATAATCTACATTGGCCATATTATAACCTAGGAACCATTTCAAGAATTTTTGTAACCATTCCTTTGTAAACAAATAACACGTAAGTTTTAACACAATTAAAAATTTTAAATAATTTTAAGTAGTATTGATTAACTAAAATCAATATACACACAATATTATTATCAAACTTATAATAAAATAATTCATTTACCAGGAAAAGTCTCAATTTTTTATTTGTTTCAAATATAAATACTTTTTTAAAATTTTCTCAAAACTTTATTCTTGTGTCACTTATATTTCATATTATTCTTTCATAAATAAGGGATTCACGTAATTTGATTGCATAATATTAATTATGTACAGTATACATTCCATATTCTCCAAAAAAATTTAAATCTATTATCACTAAAGCTACGTCGAAACATGAAATGATTTTTAGTGTTCTTATTTAAAATTCGTGCAATATAGGGTCAAACAAAAATAGTTCTGCTCCCTAATGGGTTAATTAATTAGGTTTCCCATGTAGCGCACGTTCAAATTAATACCAGTTTATTATTTCGGCTTTTCATAATATTTAGCTAATAAATGCTTCTTATACAACGTAAATGTCTCTGTGCAATTAATAAATTACTCTTTTCGGAACAAAATATTAATTACCAACAGAAAATAAATTATGAGTCTTCACTTTGATGACTTCATTCGCCGTCAACCTCTTTTGAAATTTCGTTATCAGTCATCTCTCTTCCTAAATATTAAATTATTTTAATTTTGTATTTTGTCTAATACGTCAACCGCTCTCGTTTGATTCTGCACATCCACAGTTATAGAGCTATGGCTTTTCCGTACAGCATAATAACGTAGAGTCTAAATGTAATTCCACAAAATTAATGAGGTTTAATTTGGAACAATAATTTAGGAAGAATAAGTGTCAAATGGAATGGGAGACGTTGTAATTAAAGCAAAATTCTCGCGTTGGATATCGTGCACTTGATGAATTTGTAATGAATTTTATTATCATTCAGAGACGGAATCCAAACAATTATCAATATTGATTTAAAAAAATATATATTGAAATCTTATAAAATAATTCTAACACCAAAGCAATGATTGACCAAAAATATGTTGTAAACATAGTATTCTCTAGGAGATAAGGCGAAATCTGTTGTTTTTCAGAAGAATTTGTAAAAGTAAACCTATGTTTATTTTAAGTGAAACAGTAGGGTTTAGTTATTTTTAGTTATTTAAAGTTTTAGATTGTATGACTGTTTAAGTTTTATTGACATTGACATATTGTAAATTGTATTGTCAAATTACTTAATGGGGTAAGAAATAGCATTGTTCTTGATTCTCTTTTTAGGTTTGTATATTTGTTAAGTTATGTTAGTTATGATATTATTGTTAATATTATTGTAGAATTTTAACGATAATAAACTCTTTTTAGACTAATTCAAACTGATATCTCTTCACATGAATAAGGGTATGATATTACACTTATAAATCAAGAACTTAAGCTGATAAAAAAAATATACGATAAAAACGATATTTAAGAATGAATTTTACATCAATGAGAATTTGCATGGCTATAGAAGCAAACAGTAGTGATAGTAAGAAAAATGTATATAAATTTAAGTGGCTGCAGCCAACAGGGTCCCGTTTTCATTATGAAATCCCCTTTGAAAAACAACTTCAAATTGATTATTCTGAACTATTTCATCTGAAAAAAGTAAAGAATATCTTAGCATCTATGAAAACCAAAGGACAGAAGATCTACCTTTAGAACAGGTACTATAGCATTAGAGAAGACAATTTTAAGGAGATTTATTTTGATTCAGATGGTGATGTGGTTTATCAAAATGAGTACTTAAAACAGACCTTATTATAAGTGTATGAGAAGATAGAAACAACTGAACAATTTCCATCATTTGCTGAGTTGCTTCAGAAATTTAATGACACAAATTTACCTAAAGTTAAAAAGAAAAATTTAAAAAAAAAATAAAAGATGATTTTGTACTTCGAAATTTTGATGGAAATAATGTTCCCATGAATTCATGGCGTAAGACCTTCGAATCAGAATGTTTGCGATGTGAGTTGGTTGCTGATGAAGACAAAATTTTGATTCTACGTTTGTTTCTTGATGGAATAGCAAAAGAATGGTTTGAATCAAAAATAATAACATTAGGCTTAGATAACTTGAGGTATGGAAAATTAATTTTTTAGATAGTTTTTGTGAAACAGGTTGGCATAATCATAGGCAAGCTTATTATTTTAGGTATATAGGTGGTAGTATTGTTGATTATGCTTTTCGTAAAGAGAATTTATTGCTAAATATAAAGAATGATTTTCCCATTGATATACTAATTGATTTAATTGTAACAAATTTGCCAATTTATATACAAGATAATATTAATAGACCTGACGTTACAACAATGGAAAAATTGCTAGGTGAATTACGAAAATTGGAAAGTTTAGTTATAAAAAAGAAGAATAAATTGGAGACAAAACCAAATTTTTATCAAAAAACTACTATAATACCAGAAGAACAGAAAACTGCTTGTCAATATTGTAATAAAAAAGGATTCCCTGGAAGGTTTCATCCAGAGGCAATATGCCGTTTAAAGCAAAAAGATAAAAAAGTAACAAAAGAAAACAAATCAAATGATATCAAATATATTAATAATATTGCTATACAGGAGACATTAAATGAAACAGTAACTGAACAAAAAAACTAGATTTGCTGCCATTGATCAAATTAAAAGTATTCCTAAATAATTAAGAATTATGTGGAGTTTATGACCCAGGCTCAAATGTTACTCTTTTGATTTCGAAGGTGGCAAGAAAGTTAGGATTAGATATTCAAGAAGATAGATGTTTAAAACGATAAATGGCAGAACAAATTTTACAGGAAAACTAATTGCAAAACTGAAAATTAATAAAATTGAGAAAAATATTAATCTTTTTGTAATTAATGACGAATATTTTGAGTACGATATTCTACTCGGATTAGATTTCATTTTAAATTTTCAAATGAAACAAGATTTTAATTTAGAAATTTATCAAAGATTACCTATACGGAAAAATTAAAGAAAAAATTACAGAATACTCCATAAACTTTAATGAGGGAATTCCCACAGAATTTTTTGAAGTAAAATTAGAACATTTATTGCCATATCAGAAAAATAAAATAGAAATATTACTAAATAAATATAACAATATTTTTGCAAAACATAAATTTGACATTGGGCAGGTTCAAAATAATGAAGCTCAAATTAAACTTTTAGAACATAAATTTGTTGCAAAAACGCCCTATAGATGCTCGATAGAAGACCAAAAAGAGATAGAATTTCAAATAGGACAATTATTAAAAGCAAATTTAATAGAAGAATTATCTTCACCTTTTGCATCACCTGTTACATTGGCTTTTAAAAAAGATGAAGGATCTAAAACAAGATTGTGCATTGACTTTCGTGAGTTAAACAAATTAATTATTCCTGAACCCCAACCTTTTCCTTTAATTGACGAGATTTTGACCAAAACAAAGAATGCTAGGTTCTTTACTACTTTAGATATAAATTCTGCTTTTTGGTGTATTCCAGTTCGGATAAAAGATAAATACAAGACAGCCTTCGTTACCCAAAGTGGTCATTGGTAATGGAAATGCTTACCTTTTGGGCTTAAAACATCTCCCGCAATATTTCAAAGATTTTTAAGTAATATTATCAGGAAGCATAATTTAAATTCATTTTGTATAAACTACATAGATGACATTTTAATATTCTCATTATCATTTGAAGAACACTTAGAACATATAGAACGACTTATGAAAGCAATTATTAAAGAGGGATTTAGGCTCAAACTTCTAAAATGTAATTTTGCAAGAGAAGAGGTTAAATATTTGGGACACATTGTGGGAAACAATTCAGTTCGTCCGTTACATGATAATTTAATATCGATCAGAGATTTTCCAGCACCAGACACGAGAAAAAAAGTAAGACAGTTTTTGGGAAAAGTAAATTTTTACCACAAATATATAAAAGATTCAGCTAGGTTATTAGAGCCACTACATAATTTACTTAAAAAAGATATCAAATTCCACTGGTGTTAAAGCTGCCAAACAGCTTTTGATAGGGCAAAGAATATGCTCTGTTCTGAACTTATACTAGCCATTTTTAACCCAAATGCTCCTACAACTATATATACAGATGCTAGTGTTCTAGGAATTGAAGCAGTTCTGAAACAAAAACAAAGAGTTGGAGAAATGAAACCCGTAGCATACTTTTCAAAACAATTGAACAAATATCAAAAAAATTGAAAGGCTATTTTTTTAGAATGCGTGGCAATTAAAGAAGCAATAAAATTTTGGCAATACTGGCTAATGGGAAGAAAATTTCTCGTTATTACTGATCATAAACCCCTTGAGGGAAGAGAACTTCGTACAAGACCAGATGAAGAATTAGGAGATATGACACATTTTTTTTCACAATTTGACTTCGACATTAAATATGAACCTGGAAAATAAAATGTAGAAACAGACTGTTTCTACATTTTATAGCCTTTCTAGAAACCCAGTTTTGGAAAATATTAAAAATGCAGAAACATTCATAAGAACAGTAAACCTAGTCACATTAACTGAGATAAAACAAGACCATAATAATAATCGACAAGTTATAGATACAATGAGAGGAACAATTTTGAACCAAGATATATTTTATAAATTACGGAAGAATAAAAAAAAAATAATTTTATCCAAAGATTTTGGAAAAGAGTTAATAACAAAAGTTCACAAATTTTATGGTCATATTTGTGCTGGTAAAGTTTCAAACAAAATTAGAAATTTTTACTACATTAAGAATATAGATTCACTAGCAAAGGATATCTGTAAAAAATGCGAGATCTGCTGTAAAAATAAAACAAGAATCGGTCCAAAATATGGTCTTTTGTCACAATTGGGTCCAGCAAAAGAACCTTTTCAGATAATGTCCTTAGATACAATAGGAGGATTTGGTGGCAATCGTTTGACAAAAAAATACCTCCATTTACTTGTAGATCACTTCACCAGATATGCGTTTGTAGTTACTTCTAAAAATCAGACCACAGATGATTTCATAAAATTAATCGCCAAAATTCAAGATAAACACCCCATAAAAACATTAATAATAGGTCAGTATCCAGGAATTAATTCCAAAATATTTAGAAATCATATGAAACATTTAAATATTTAATTAATTTTTACAGCAGTACTGTCCATTCTCGATTGGATTAAATGAAAGACTTAATCAGACATTAGTTAACAGAATAAGATGCAAACAAAATGAAACTATAATTCGAGCATGGACAAAAATAGCTGAAGAATGTATAGAGGAATACAATAAAACAGATCATTCTGTAACCGGATATAGCCCAGAATATTTGCTTTTTGGAAAAGCAGATCCGATTGTTTCTGAGGAACTGTGTGAGACAACAAATGTATCAAAAGATAAAGAAATAGCCTATAAAAATTCGGTACGACATCATGAATATAATAAAAAACTGTATGACAAAAATAGAAAATCCTATGAATTCAAAGAGAGAGAGATTGGGCATATGTAGAAAATAAATCAAAACTAAATAGAAAAAAACTTGACGAAGTAAGAGTAGGTCCATTTCAAATAAAAAAACAAATTTCAAATACATTATATGAAGTAGATATTGGATACAAAAAGAATGATGAATTATTTCCATATTTCAAAATTGATGCCTTGTGATAAACCATATACTTGATGGTTTATCATACCTTTTTGGTAGGGGGTGTAAAAGTAAACCTATGTTTATTTTAAGTGAAACAGCAGGGTTTAGTTATTTTTGGTTATTTAAAGTTTTAGGTTGTATGACTGTTTAAGTTTTATTAACATTTACATATTGTAAATTGTATTGTCAAATTACTTAATGGCGTAAGAAAGAGCATTGTTCTTGATTTTTTTTAGGTTTGTATATTTGTTAAGTTATGTTAGTTATGATACTATTGTTTATAAATTATATTGTAGAATTTTAACGATATTAAACTCTTTTTAGACGAATTCAAACTGCTATCTCTTCACATGAATAAGGGTATGATGTTACACTTATAAATTTATTAAAGGTTTATTTCTTGTCATATAAATTTATTTTTAAATTAAACTTACATATACCTATATTATAATACAATACATTAACCAAACCGACAAAGAATAATAAGGTAGGTTATATCTTTTCAAATTGGTGATTTTTGATTGACTTCAGTCTTGTGGATCTGACTTTGTAGGCGATTGCGGACTTAAGTATAAGCGGACTTGATAAGTAGCCTATCGTCTACTAGGCACACAGGTAAATACAAAAATGTAGAATAATGGATTAAGTTTGTTTTCGCTGAAAAAAAAACAATACAAATAAAATACGTCACTGCAAATTAATTACGTATGAACCTCTTCTAAAAAGTCTAAATTTTTGGCATCTGGAATAAGGGGTTATTCCAAGATATCATCTTTCTTTATCTCTATTTCTATGTCTATCTTTATCTCTCTGTATCTCTGTCTCTATCTTATCTACACGACTTGCATCTACTAGGTCAATAGAGGTGTTAGAAATACAATAGATTTATGTCCTTAGGATCTCAACTAAATTGGTTAAATTTCGTATATCCAGTGTACACTGTCAATTAAGTCAATATAGTCAACATTTAACTTATGCTGTTTTTCCCCAATATTAGATATATGAAGACAAAAAATGATCATGCTAAACCAATATATTACTATTTGATCCATACAAACTAAAAAATCAACCTAGAGTAGTAATAAACTGTAGGAAGTGTGCTTAAAAATTAATAATTATTATAAATATTTGTTTATTTATTTAATTGTTGTTTCGCTTTATTGCTGAAGATTAAAAGAAAAAGAAAAAAGAAGGTATCTACAATCGCCATTTATATTCTAGCTTTTATTTTTTCCTTCGAGTGACTTATTATATCAAAAATCGGCAACAATTCTGGCAAATTTATTTATTTTGCCCAGCAGTTTCTTTACCCAATTTTTGAACCCATATTTGTCGAGACTCTGGTGTTCTTTATTGTAGAGTTCTGCATGCTGATCTGCGTCTACCTTCGAGTATACTCTTAATAGACCGGAGAACTAGGGATTTTTTCGTTCGGTAAAATTTGGTGATAACAATATGTAATAAACAAAATAAATGCAAAATATTTAACGTCAAGGTTACTTTTTTTTATTTAAAAAAAAATTAAGGCATTATCGTTTGGTTCAAAAACTCATTTAATATTTAATTTTATAATATACTATAAATAATTTTAAACTTCGCCTGCAGTTTTGTTGGGTAGGTCGAGTAGCTCGACAGATCTGTTGCCGATGCAAAGCCCAGACAAAGGAGAAGGGGGTCTACAGCCAAGTTAGTACCCTACCGATTTTAAAACCATACAGCTCATAGAAACAGGATTAGTGGGGACAAAAATATTGTTAGACGAGAAGTGGTATTTCGAGAGGCCACATTAAACAAGGAAAGAGAGTCTTTGCTAGTTTAAGAAATCAAATTTAGTTGGGTTATGTTATTGTTTGTCCCAACTGTCATATGAAATCTTATTTATATTGAAGTTTTTTTAACAACTGTGTGACATTTTAGACTGTTATCGTTATTATTTATTTAAATTTTCTCGTCTAAGACACATTCTGAAAATTATTTAATAGCTACTGTTAATAAGTGTCGAAAACTTTAAATTTGGCGCATTCGCATTTCCGGATATGTCCGCCATCAGAGGCCACTTTTTTGGTCTCCTTTTCATAACGATTAGATTCCCTCTTTTGTCTTTTTGCTCGATGGTTAGTACACAGAAAAATTTTACAAGAATGTAAATATATCTCTAAAAGAATAGTAAGTGTAAAAGGTAAACTGGATCACAAACCTTAAATGCGATAGCAATCTGTGCACCAGAAACCAACAGAGATACCTCCACAAGAAAAAACTTTTACGAGCACTTTCAGACTGTAACAAATGAGACCCCAAATGGTGAATACCTATATAACCATTATCAAGGAAGTTTTTGGTGGAAGAAATATAAATAAAAATAAATTGTTTCCAAGGCGAAAAACAGAAGTAAAGGAAAAATGTAAAGAAAAGAAAAGAAGCTTACCTAAAATATATTTCAGCCAAAACACAAGAGGCATACCATAACTACAAGATAATTAGAAACGAAACACATGCACAAAAAAATAAAAAATGATCACTTGCTTTTTAAAAGAATGCTTTTCAAAAGAAATGAAACATGATTTTTTCGGTCTGCAAAAGGAAATATGGCGCTTCATAAGAGGTCAAAGAACAGAGTTAAAGGAACGATAAGAACCAAAACACATAAAAAAGATACGTGGATTGACTACCTAAAAAAGCTCTATGCAGAGGAAAAACAAACGACGCTAAAACCAGACATTACCACAAATGAAGAATTTAATATAAATGTATATGAAGTTCGTAAAATACTTGAAAAGCTGAAGAACATAAAAGCAGCAGGTAAAGAAGGGATATCAAACAAATTTCTAAAATATTGTAGAGCAGCAATGACAGAACAATTAACAACATTAATTAATAAAATTATAAAACACAATAAAATACCAAAAAAATGGAGAACGAGCGAAATAATTCTACTATTCAAAAAAGAAGATAAAAAACCGCCACGAAACTACAGTGGTTAAAACTTGTTAAATACTATCCTACAACTCACAACTACTTACAAAGTAAATTGCTGAAAATCACTAGAGTATAATAGACCAGCATCTTTGTGTGTGATTAACCTAAAAAGCGTTTGACAGACTTAGACTCAAAGATGTAATCCATCTTTTGTATATTAAAGAAGTTGCCCTAAATATTATAAAAGCTGTCGAAAACTATCTACCAAAACAACAAAATGGAAGCAAGAATAGATGTATAACTTACAGAACCTATAGAAATAGGCCGCAGAATAAGAGAAGCAGACGTATTCAGCCCCATATTTTTTAATTTAATCATGGAAAAAATCATCAAAAGCGTTAACAAAGGAAGAGGATACAGAATGAGAAACAAAGAAATAAAAAAACTCTGTTAAACAGACGACGCAATATTGATAGCCCAAGACGAAGACAGTCTGCAAAGACTGGTCCACAGCTTTAACATAAGAGCAAAAGAATTTAATATGATAATCTTATCTCAAAAAATTAAAACAATGGTAGTCAGCAAGGAACCAACCAGATGTAAAAAAGAAATTAGTAATAACAAAAGTAATTAAAATAAAATAATTGGTGGATTCGACCGTTACTTGATGGAAATTCATTTTATGTAACAATAAAACACTGAAAACTTTGTTTCCAAACTTCCACAAAATTTATTTTAAATCTTATCACTACAGTGTTTCGGCTGATAGTCTTTCTCAAGTGGTCTATTTTTGGCTTGGGTTTACAAATTTATAGTCTCTAATAAAATAGGTTGAGGAGGGGAGAACTGTTTGTCTCAAGTTGGTCATTCAGAATTATATCTGTGTTTTTTAATTTGTTGATTTCCATAGATTCTAACAAAGATAGCTTAAGGCCTTTATTTTGAATGTGAAGAATTTTAAATTTGTCATTAAAAGAATGATTATGATCTAGAAGGTGAAGTGCGTATGTCGAATCTGTTTTTTTATTCTTGAAAGCCCTTTTATGTTCTGCTATTCGTTTATCAAAGTTTCTACCAGTTTGACCGATGTAAATTTTAGGGCAGTCGCCACATTAAAGTTTGTACACACCACTATTTAAGTGTTTTTTATTTTGGCTTTTGTTATTTTTAATATATTTGCCTAGGTTGTTATTTGTTCGGAAAGCTGGCGTTGTTTCTTTCTTTTTTATATGTTTGGCAATTTTTGTTGTTATTTTGCCTGTATATGTAATCGAGCAGAAGGTACTGGGTTTTTTCTCTGGTGGTGGAAATACTAATTTCAGGGCTTTCTTTTGTAGTACCTTATTTTATTGGAGACTAAAAGAAGAAGAATAAAATAGCTAATTTTTGATACTATATAAGTTTTCAAATACATTACATTTATAAGTTTTTTTTTTAATTAGTTATTTTTTTGTCTCTAAAATAAAGTTACTTTTCAACATGTAAACGTGTTGATTATTTATTGCACTGACGATTTAACTGTCATTATTCACGTAAAAAGTTACAATATTCTAAGCGACTGTCGATTAGAACGTTATTGCAATTAAAAAAGTACTATTTTGGTTATTACTTTATTACTTTTACTATATTAAATTAAATATAAATTAAATATAAATATTAAAAAGATGAACAATAGAAGTCATAGCGTATTTAACAACAATTGTGTAAACATCTGCATTGAACTTTATCAGAAACACAAAACATATTTCAAATTTACATTTCTGTTATTAACTGATGTATAAAAAACTCTTTTATCAAGTTTCAAAAAGAGTTGTGACCCTCATAAAGCTATATTCATTTATATGTAAATATTATTTTGTTATATTAATATAATAACTATAGTTATATTTTAGGTTCGTTAAAATGTATTTTAATGTTCGTTAAAATGTATTTTATTCTATTTAGACGATCTGCATTACAGTTTTTTTTAATTTGTGCCTTTTACCAAAATGTTGACTTTTTTGCTTACACTTTCTATTGAATAATTACACGGGCCTACATTTTTTTTCGTAAAAAAAATTTTTCATAGAAACTGACAAAAATACTGAGAAAATATTTATTGAAACTTTACTTAATACAAAATTACTCTGTAAAATTGAGTTGTTTTTAGAAAAAGAATTTAGTTTTAACCTTCGTTAGACAATATTTGGTTTTTATAAATAAAACCGTTCTATGAAAACTACGTTTTACGGTCTTATTTTTATTAAGTTTTTTGTGATCAAGTCTCTCTTCAAGCTACAGCAGTAATGAGCCATCATTCCTATATTCCATCTTCCTTGGTAACGTCTCTCCATCTCCTTTAAATCTTGATGGAACTTCTTTTCCTGCTCCTCGCTGACATGTCCAATATCTTCGAGAAAATAGTCAACGTGGGAATCCAGAAAATAAAATTTGATGCTCATATTGCATCCCATATAATTTTCGACCATGTTGGTCATAATTTCTTTAAGTTTGAAGACTTGTTATGTTCAAGGAAACCGTCTATGAGTTCTACGATAATTACTTCATGCTTCGGATTTATACTGGGTCATTGTATTCCGGAGCAATTTGTCCAATTTTATGGTTCGAATTTAAAAGGTCTACAAAAATTTCTTCTTTAAGTTTAGCTTTAGAAAGTGTAGAAAATTTGTCGCAAAGATATTTAAAGCAATCACCAAATCTATCTTAAGCTTTGACAAACTGCTTCATCAATCCTAAATTTATTTGAAGAGGAGGCAAAAGAACCAATTTTGGGTCAACTAGTGTAATACGTTGCGCATTTTTTTGTGCTGGTACAAATCTTTCTCTGATGGACCACTTTTTTTAACGTAATGTAAATTTCGTGCTTGACTGTGTCGCACTTTCTCAAAAAACACGGATACTTTGTGAATCACTCTTTGTGAAGACACCCTTCAGACTTCTCTTAGAAGAATTAATAAATAATTGCCCTGATGCGGAATCGTAATTGTCAGCTCCCAGTTTCATGACTTCTTCAAAAATATTATGACAATACACCAGAGAGCCCTATTGAGATAAATAATATTTCACGAACTCTTTTTCACAATGCCTATATTACGAAAATGTAATACCTTAAACCAATAGATTTTTATCTTTCAGTCACGATCCTAAGATTTCTGCCATGATTTTCATACCATAGGAATTCCGAGGGATAAATAGGTACGTCTACCTTTTATTCATTTTCTCAGTAGGTTTTCATGGATTTTTCAAGAGAACAGGACATGTATGTGGAATGCGATCTTCACGAAATGTACCCGTGATGTAATATCCTTTTTACGCAAAAAATAAAACAATGTAATATAAATAGGTTATCAACAAAAAAATGATAAGAATATTCGGGAATAAATTATATCTTTAATCATTGATATTAGTGGAGCAGCGGCTTTAACAAATAAATGGTCACACTGCTTATTGAAAGATGGTCCTTTCCCTTGGTAAAGGTCAAATTTTGCTAAATATCCATCTTTACTATTAAGGAACCATATCTTGAAGCCGAATCACATTGGCTTGCCTCTAATAAACTGTTCAGAACTATGTTTTCCGAAGTACTTATTCATTGATTCTTCATAATCAAGATTAGAGTCAGGAAAAAAATTGTTACAGAATTAATTTGAATGTACCAGGTCTATAAAAGATAGTAGTTTGTCTAATTTTGTGTTGTCGGCATAGTGCATAAATTAAAGGATTTGTTTAAATCTATCTCGTCTGATGCATTAAAGACCCGTATTTCTTAAATCTGCTCCAGAGTCCCATAAATACTTTTTACCTGGTTTTGAATCGTAACCACTTGCAATCAGTATTGCTAATAAGCATCTAATATCATCAGCTGTTATTTTAGGATCTGTCTGATTTTTGAACAGTGCATAATTTCTTGTCTCATTTACCAATAATTCAACAATCTCACTCATCGGAATCAATAAAAGGTTGAGTTTACCGAAAGTACAAGCTTATTATAGCCGCAAATGTCAAATATGGAACAAGAATAGTACATTTTGTTTATATTATGTTATGAATTCTGAAATTTTTGATTTATATAAAACAACAAGGAGTAAATATTTGTTTCTTTGGACATTAATTGCAGTTAATTATTAGAAATTTTTTTGGCAATTGCCCTTAACTTAGGGGATAGATTTGGCAATCGTCAAATCAGCAGTTGCCAGACTACAACAGATTTTTGCAATTAATCTCGAAAGAGACAAATATCTACTCGTTATTGCTTTATATAAATTAAAAATTGCAGAATTCATAAAATAGTATATTCAAAATGTACTTTTTAAAAGCTTTATCACTTTATATTTGAAGCATACAACATATGCATTATAAAAACATGCCAAAACTGACAAACCGAAATATTTTTGACATTTGCGGCTACAGTCAGCTCGTACTTTCGGTAAACTCAACCCAATAAAATTTTCATGTTGATACGAGTATTTACTTTTCAGTGTTCATAAAAAAAATTTAGGAAATGTTCGCGACTCCAAAATAACGAGGTTTCCACCTACCCAAGTAATATTTTCTCTCAAATGAATTTTTTGGGGCAATCGCATTTGAAATGTTTCTTTGTTCACTTCGTGTAAAGTTAGTATTTCTGTATTTACTAGCCCATCTTCTACATTTAAACAAAGTTGAGACCAAGTTAAGTTATCGATAGTACCACCGTCTTTATCCCCAGAATCCTCGTCAGTCAGTTAGGCTCCCTCTGGAGGTTCTGTGAAAATTTCCTCTTTGTTATCAACAATTGCCATATTAAGGGCCTCTCGTAAAGTAAATTTTCGTCTATAAAGAAGCTGTAGATTAAAATAAAATATTGAAACATACACATATTACAGAGTTTATTTATAAATAAATCAAATCAATAATTAAAATAAAAAAGCAATTACGTGTACATAAAAGCCTAGCGATAGGAGAACCTGGCCTAAAATGACATACTACCTTTTTGTCGTCCAATAGCTTTTTTATTTTTTAATAAAAATTTAAAAAAACATAAATGTTGTTCATTGTTTGGAAGTAGAACAGATCATGGAACATAAAACTCTAACAACACAATATTTTTTAATGAAAAAAAGGAAACAAAATAAACGTTGCTATGTCATTTTATCCAAGTATATTCGGCTAAAACGACACACTCACATGGATAAAATGTCATATAAACTAAATTAGCAAAGTTCACAAATAAATTTTTTGCACGATTTTGAGATACCAGCTCAATCACAGTGTGCCCATTTTGAGCATTTTTGGCACCCAATCCAGAATTCTTTGGACCTTGAATGGGAGTACAAACTGTTACAATATAAACATGGAGGATTATTTTCGTCTTCGTCATCATCTGACACAATGGTCTTTGTTTCCTCCTCGCGATCTTGTATCATTAAAGTCAGATTCTTAATTGCTCGCTTTGCAGCTTGACGTTTTTCTCTAGCTAGCTTCTCGAGTGCTTTGGCTTTTTGTTCTTTCATATTTGGGGTAGCCGTTAGAACTTTTGTTCCTTCTGATTTTCATTTTTTGGAGCGTGACTGGACACCTGAACACGATGGAAGAAGTGAAATGTCAAGTGGACGAATACCAGGAATAATTGAAGAACAACTTTCAAGTGAGTTTGGTCTAGGTGTAGAAACCGGTTTGTTTCCTTGATCTGGAAAATCTTGATGTCGCAAAACATTATCATTCTCTTCTTTTGACTCTGTTAGGGGTTGAATTGCAACTTCTTCTTAAATATCTGTTATTTCGGAAGGATTAAATAAATAATCAGGGAATATGTCGGGATTAAGCGGCCAAATTCCATTCTTTAAAAATCCACTAACGGCATTTTGGTGTGTAGCTGCTTTTCCATACGCTGTAGCAAATAATACTCCAATTTGGTATTGCGAAACTGTTCTGCCTGGATGACACTTCATCCACTTGGTAACTTCTTGATCATACCAGCTCTTTAATGGACCAAAGAAACATATATCTAACGGCTGTAGACGATGACTACAGTGCGGTGGAAAACACAATATCACTATTCCATGTTCTTTGGCAAAAGTTAAAACATTAATGTTTTTATGGCTCGCATGCCCATCAAGCAACAGCATAACCTTGTCTTCTATAGAAGGATTAGAATATTCTTTAAAATGTTTCATCCATGTTAGGAACACTTCGCCTGTCATCCATCCTGTTTCCTGTGCTATTCCTAAAGTTCCTAAAGGCGCTTTATCTATTAATTCTTTTTTCCAATTTTTGCTGGGGAATATAAGTGTTGGTGGAACATAATTCCCCACTGAGCTAATGCAAGCAACCATCGTTATGTGCTGCCCTCTTTCCGCACTTGTAATTAGGCCCACTTGCTTCCGACCCTTGGTTGCAAATATTTTGCCGGGTTTTTGGACCGTGGATAGGCCTGATTCATCCACATTCCATATGTGTGTAGGATTAATTTTGTTATTTGTAATAGTATCCTCTAAAAGTTTTAAAACATTGGCAATTTGCGGTCTGTTGAATGATTGCGCTCTTGCTGCAGACGTGGACTCGGGTTTTCTAAGGGATATATCGGGGTGTCTAGACCGAAACCCTCGTAACCAATCCCAACCAGCCATCTTAGTGGTTGTGTTAAATCGGTGAACTATTCCATTTCGATCTGCTAACTGGTAGGTTAAAGAAAGAACGTCATCACAAGATAATCTAAACAAACTTGATTCTAGAAGTTTTATGTGTGTTACGAGGTCTTTTTCCAATTCTACAGAGAACGTAGTTTCGTACCGGCCAAGACCTTTATTAGTACCTGATACCCGGTTATTCTTGTCTGATGCTCGTCTTCTTAAAGTAGCTTGGGGCACATTAAAAGTTATCGATGCTTTTAACCAGCCTATGTCTCCACACTGGACTGCCTGGATGGCTCTTTGCATTTGTACTGGATCCCAAGACTGGCTTGTACTTTTCCTTTCGTAGTGTCCACCGTACTAAAAAAGAAAAATACCATACATTAATATTCTACCTACCATATTATTATTAAAATTTATATGGGTATAAATGACATACTATGTCATTTTATCCGAGTATTTAATATGTCGTTTTACCCAAGTGTGAACAAGAACACGTTTTTTACAATAAATTTTTTGTTTAAACAAACAAAGCTTCCAAACATGATGTTTCTGTTAATATACATAACAATACATACCTGGAACTAACTGAGATATAAAATTTTAAAGTTTTAAACGTTTTATAGCGAAGTATACGTCGCCTACCAAAATATTTTGGTACTCAATGAAGCACAAACCACCTTTTAACAAGTAAACGACTGAAGTGATCGCGACGCCCGTTGGAACATCAATTATGCACCACGTGATGCTCTTGTATAAAACTTCTTAGCGCATAGCCATGTTGCCAAGTTAGAGATACACCGGATGTGTCATTTTACCCTAGTAAAATTTTGGGCCAGGTTCCCCTACATATATGGAACACTCAAATTTTGATTAGTATAAATCACCCAATATTTAAAAGTATGAGATTGTTTTTAAATTACATGAATATAATATGATTAAATTATTAACCAAATCTAAAAAAATTGTTATCGTAATTATTCTAAATAAAATTTTAATGTACATACTTACTCAAATTGAATAACAAGTTCCATTTTCTGAAAGAGAATAGTATAAATTTTAATGTAGTTGTTAGCACCAACTACGTTAATTAAACTAAACAAAACTTGCGTGGGCGTGAACACTAATGTCTGCCGTATGAACCGTGCCGCCATCTATCCGTTAGTAGTTCTACAAAAAAAATTACAATGGATAAATTTAATCTTGCCCTGCGTTAGGTACTCTATTCACTAATGGGTTAAACTACTTACGTGCCCTATTTTAAATAATTTCACAGCCTACCGTTTTTGATTATATGGTATAAGTTATAAATTGTTTACAAATTTTCTTAAATTTAAAAATTAGAAAGTTTTACTAGTTACTATAGTTCATGACAATGTGATAGTCTTGAATTTTCTCTTAAAAGGACAATTAAAAATTTATTAAATAATTTTTATTTTAGGTACATTTTACGATAGGTTGCTAAAAAATGTAAACAATGAACTATTAAAAGAAATATGGAAAATGGTGATACGGAAACATCTCACCTTAGTGGAAGCAATTTTTTTGCGAATCTGTTTTTTTGGTAAGATAACTTATTCATTTTAATATACTTTTTTAGATCTGCAGAAAAAAATTTTTGTATCCCTTTAATTGCAGAAACTTCTTTAATGATAAAGCGTTAAAGTTAAAGTGATATAGTTTTCAAACTCATATTCGCCAATATATAACCTTGTCACATTAACTTTTTTTTTGGAGCATATTAGGCATTTTGTTTTATTTTGATTTATTGTCAAACTTCTTTTGGATGCTTCCTTATACAACTTCAAAAATTATTGTTTTTAACTGTTTAGGTGTCTACTAATGAATGCTATGTCATCAATGTACGCTGCAAGTTGCGACATCGATGTTATAATTAATGTAGCTTTTATTTCTGTAGCTACTGCTATTGCTGTATTTCTCTATTTTTGGAGAAGCCATAATTTTTTATTTTTGCTGCCGTCGATCCCTCGATTATCATTGTCCTAAGCTTTGCAAGTTTCATTAGAATATCTAGGTTTCCTCGTCATCTATTTGGTGGGCACGCATTGGGCTGTCAGATGCTTTTTTGAAATGTATAAAAAGGATATGTAAGTTACATTTCTTAATTAACTGTGTTATTATGTGTAATACGTCTATTGTTGACATTCATTCTCTAACTCCCTACTGATAGTCCCAATGTGTAGTTATCTGCGAAAATCTGTTTAAAATAAATTTAAATAAAATAAAATTGATTTTAAATTCAAATGTCACAATAAATTTAGATGGAAGTAGGATCGAAAATGTCTAAGAATATATATTTATATATATATATATATATATATATATATATATTATATATATATATATATATATATATATAAAGTAGTTAGGTATTATTGACTGACACGTTATGTAAAATAAAGTTTTATTTTGAGGATGCAGTCATTTAAGTAGGGCAGGATAAGTAAAACTCTTTGTTCTTAAATCATTATGTATATATATATATATATATATTATATATATATATATATATATATATATACAACTAGTTCCCACGATTAAACTGATAAAACTAAAAGGGTAATATAAGTATTACTCACACCTCCCCTGAAGAAGTCAGACAACTGATTAAGTGTACCAACGCCAATAAAGCTCACACACACACACACACACACACACACACACACACACACACAGACACACACACACACACACACACACACACACACACACACACACACACACACACACACACACACACACTACAACATACACAACACCCTAAATTTTTACCTAAATTTACCATAAAAATTACAATAGAATTAGTTAATAAAATAAAATATTTTTAATTACCTAACGACTCCAGATTAATTTCTTTTGACGTAAAAATTTTTTTTCCTAGTATTCCTCCTACAGAAACTTATATCCTATTAAAAAACCTTTTAGACCAAAATAGTACAAATCCAATCATAACTTCTGAAATTTTACATCTTCTTGAAATTTGCATAAAGCAGGACTACTTTGAATTTAATAATCAAATATATACAAATAACAGTGCAGGACTTCCTGCATCCTGAATAATGGACAATCCTCTAAGCCCATTCCTATCAGATATTTTTATGGATCATCTGCAGACAAAGATTTCAACTAATCCCATATTCAAACAGTTTTTATATTGGTGGAGATACGTAAATGACGTCCTGGTTTGTTTCACAGAAACTAAAATGCAACTTGACCAAGTTTTATCGTATATTAATTCACTTCATAGTCATATTGAATTACAATATGACTATGAAGTCAAATACAATAGTAACAAAACAAAATCAATCCATAATTTTTTTAGATTTAAGAATTATCAGACTTAAAAACAAACACGACTACTCCATATTTCATATACCTACCCATACTGACACGACTATACACAATTCATCATCCCATCACACATAACATAAACTGACAGCGTATCATAGTATGTTACATAAATTAACAGAAATTTCGATGTCAAAATACAACTTTGATACAGAATTAAATAGGATAAAGTAAATAGAAGTAAAAAATTTTAAATAAAAAACTATTCAAGAAAGCCCTGAAATTAGTATTTCGACCACCAGAGAAAAAACCCTGTACCTTCTGCTCTATTACCACCAGCTTTCAGAATACATAATTACTTGGGCAGACATATTGAAAACAACAAGAGCCAAAATAAAAAACACTTACACAGTGGTGTGTACTTAAATGTGGCGGCTGTCCAAGAACATTCATCGGTCAACTGGTAAAAATTTTAATAAACGAATAGCAGAACATAAATGGGCTTTCAATTATAGAAAAACAGATTCTACATACGCACTTCACCTTCTAGATCACAATCATTCTTTTAATGACAAATTTAAAATTCTTCACATTCAAAATAAAGGCCTTTAGTTATCTTTGTTAGAATCTATGGAAATCAACAAATTAAAAAACACAGTTATAATTCTGAATAACCAACTTGAGACAAACAGTTCTACCCTCATCAACCTATTTCATTAAAGACTATAAAGTGTAAACACATGCCAAAAATAGATCACTTACGAAATTCAATCAGCCGAAACAGCAAATTTTTAAAACAAAGTTTTCAGTGTTTTATTGTTACATAAAATGAACTTCCATCAAGTAACGGTCGAATCCATCAATTAGATATTTTAGTACTTTGTATATCTATTTTGAATATAAATTATCTTTAGCACGGTAGTATTTGTTTTAGAAAAAAATTGAAGACACGAGTGGATGAAGGTACTATGTAACATCTTTCTAAAAACGGTTTTTTTGTATGGATGAAGGTATTATGTACCTGTTTATCACGTGACCACATTAGAATTCTAAGATTCGTAACAGAAGTCTAGGTTTTTTAAAGGATGAAGGAGTTATGTTACATTATTTTCCAGTGAATAATGGAAAAAGGTGTTATAGGCACAAAATACCTTCATCCACATTCATGTAATATTTTGTATACCTTCGTCATATGAATGATGGTGTTAAGTGACACACATAACCCCTTCATCCACTCACTGGCCATTTTGTTTTACTTGGTGAGTTGGTATTGCGCGCACGTGTTCTGTATCCTTATTACAGTTTTTTGCAGTAATATCATAATATTAATGCTAGTTAACATTTATAATGAGTTCCAGAGGTAAACAAATGTTAAAACTAGTGCAGGAACAAATAAACTGTGAACAAAATTTGCCAAATGATGAAAATGAATTCACAGCAAGTTCTAACCTCAACATTGAAATTTCAAATGTAACAGGTAAGTGCAATCCTGTTGTTATAAAATAATTAAGTTTTATTATATTTTGGGCAATAGGTATTTAGATCATAATATTTATATAAAAGTGTAAATGAGCTGGTTGAAATACATAACCCAACTATCATCTGTTATAAATATTTACACTTGATTGCTCCGGGGATTCCCCTATCTTGTCAAAAGTAATTTTTAAACAATAATAATTAGGAAGAATTAAAATATAAGTATAAGTAAATAGCTGTTTTTATTTTCAGATTTGGAGGGGACCCAACCATTCTTGTCAGACAGCAGTGGTGATGCTGAATACTTTCCGAGTAATGAGACAAAGAAGGAAGCGGCATTATTCAAAAGCCTATAATTAATCCTTCTAACGGGTCTAACGAGGTTGACCAAGAAAATGAAAAACAAAGAAAGCAACACATTTTTTCAACGACAGCAAAAGTTTCCAAAAAACAAAAATGAGATCCAAATACGTGGAAGAAACGCAAAGCAGCTTTAGATAGAGCAAAAGGTAAAGAATATTTGTCTTACAAAAACATTCCCGTTCCAAGAAAGGAGCCAGAAAAAGGTATTCTTTGTAGACAAGGCTGTAGATTTTCTTGTAGCACTAAATTTTCAGCAGATTACAGGAAGGCATTTTTGGATGAATTTCATAGACTTGATATTAATGCAAAAAATGCTTTACTATTTAAATCAATCATTAAAAAACCAGTGTTGAGGGAAAGAAAAGATGCTGTTAAACATAAAACTGCGTCATATACGTATAACGTTACAAAAAATGGAATTACCGTAAAGGTGTGCAAAGAAACGTTATGCGCTCTATACCAAATAGGCAGAAAAAAACTTGATGTTATAAAGAATCGTATAAATAGTGGTGTAGCAGCACCTCCTCCAGATCGCAGAGGTAAGCACTCCAATAGGCCACACAAAATAGGCCAAGATGTTAGGGATTTTGTGATAGATCACATAAATAAATTTCCTGTAGAAGAGTCGCACTATTCCAGAAATAGAAATCCTTATAAAAAATATCTTTCTCCCCTACTAAATGTGAGCAAAATGTATGAGTTCTATCTTGAGGAATGTAATCTGGCACAACTTCCTGGAAAATTTAGAATTAAAAAATGTTCATATTCCACATTTTTTCGCGAGAGTTTAATTTATCATTTGGGTATCCGAAAAGTGATACGTGTAGTATCTGTGATAGAGGTGAATCTAACGATGGACATAAAGAAAACTACACAGCGTCAACTAAAGCCCTCAAAGTTGACAAGGAAAAAGCAAAATATTCAGACAACTTGGTCTATATTATAATCGATATGCAACAAACAATGCCACTGCCAAAAATAACAACGTCCAAAGCATTTTACCTTAGGCAAATGTGGTTTTATAATTTTGGGGTGCATATTACTACAAAAGGCCTAGACAAAGCATGTTTTTGTACCTGGACCGAAGATCTTGCAAACAGAGGAAGTGCAGAAATATGCAGTTCTCTACTTAGATATATTGAAGTCGACGAAAGCATCACCAAAAAGGATTATCTGATCATCTGGTCCGATTCATGTGCGGGCCAGAACAAGAACTTCCACATGATTTGCCTTTATCAGTATCTTATTTTGAAGGGATACTTCCGTTGTATTGACCACAAGTTTCCTGAGGTTGGCCATACTTACTTAGATTGTGACAGAGACTTCGGAAGAATAGAGAAGGTTTTACGAAAACACGACACGGTATATGTACCAGATACGTACCGGGAAATAATTTCAAAGGCTAGCCGAAAAAATCAAGTCATCGACATGGCTCAACACTTTAGAAGGATTGCTGATCTACCGCAAAAACTTAATCTTACTAACAGAAAAAAGGACGAACTAAATGAAACAGTCAGATTTAGAGACGGTATTAAATGGATAAGAGTGGAAGAGTATGATTCCTATTTGTATAAAGAATCATATGACGAAACAGTTCCTTTTAGAAAAGTAAATATTCTTCAAAATAAGAATAGAACAGCAGCGCCAGAGAATATTGAAATCGAAAGAATTCGGGAAAAATATGGAACTATCTCTGAAGAAAAAAGAAAAAATCTCCAAGAACAGCTTAAGTTTGTAAAACCAGAATATCGATATTTCTATGAACCAATCGTAGAAAAAAAAATAATGTATTACGGTATATTACTGTTATTACCTTATATTAAGCAATAACATCTTGTTAGCTGATTAGATAAGTTTTTCTTTAATACATGATACTTCCATAAAACAGTAGTTGTTTTAATTTCTTTAGAATTATACAGTGGATGAAGGTGTTATGTACTGTTTTTTTTTAAATTTTGGTAAGACACATTTTTTTTGTTGATATTTTTTTCCGTGAATAACATATTCCATATACTAGTAACGACATAGAAAAGTTTTTACCTAATAAAAGTGAATGTGAGAAAAGTTTACAATGAAAAACTTTAACCTTAATTTTCTCAAAATCTAAATTTTGTAACATAGCACCTTCATCCACTCGTGTCTTCAATTATTAAACAAGTAGATGAAATAAGTGTACGTTAAATAACATGCAAGCATACTATTTATTAAAAAAAATGTAACAAAATAGGCAGAACTTTGAACAACGGGTTAATGACACCATATATTTATTATATACCTAAAATTTAGCAAAGTATTATTCTCTATATAAACATTATAGAGAACACCAGTGCAGTTTACCGTGCCTTTTACTACAACGAAAGGTTTTCTGCGAATTCCATTAATCGTTTTGAGGTGTAAGTTGGTTGAATATACTGTATATAGTACAAAAGTCATTGTTGATAATATTTTGATTCACGTATTTCTCTTTTTATATTTTCAGTTGGTTTCCGTCATTTATAGCTGCTGGTCTTAAGAAAGAAATCGGTGAAGATGATATGGGTGTAATAAAACCACACAAATCCAAATATTTGTCTGATAAACTAGAAGCTTTATGGGACAAAGAATTAAAAAAGTCAAATCCTTCTTTGTTGAGGGCGTTATTTATACTTTTTAAATATGAACTACTCTCGGCAGGACTTTTACGGATTTGTCTTGATTCCATTAAGTAAGTTTTATTCTGGATATTTTTATATGTTTTCACTTTAATTAAAAAATTTCTATAACTCCGCAAATAACTCTAAACTTGTTGTTATTTATACTTTTCAGAAACAAACTACTCTCAATCAATCTTTTACAGATTTTTCTTGATTTAATTAAACAAGTTTCATTTCAAGCATACTTATATTTCTTTGCTTTAATTAAAAGATTTTAAAGCTTTAGCAAATACCTTAAATTTGTAAAAATTATTATGTGAGCAACCTTATAACTACCTAGATTTTTTGTGTGATATTTTACACGTTATTGATTAACTGTGTAACCCTACTCTCTTGTTGGGGCAAAAATTAAATTTTAATTATGATATGTTCGGGTCAATATGCCCTTGTATTCAACACCGAAAAAAGTCCCTTTTGTTAATACTATTATATATTTCATCAGTATTTGTCAGAAATCCGTATATAAATAAAAGCAGATTTCAGTAAGCTAGAACTTTTTGTAACAGTAAGATTTTGTAGTGTTTTTTTCTTTTGAAGTATAAACATAACTATAATGGACTAAATATAGAGACTCTAGGGCAGGGGTGCTCAAACGGTCGATCGCGATTGACTGGTCGATCGCCGAGAAGAAAAAAAATTTTAATAAGTAGGTTGGTAACTAAACTACTGTCAGCAGAGTTAAACGTTTTTATTAATACTGAACTATACAAATACATAGAATGCTTGACTAAGCATCATTGCAATTCAAAGAAGTGGGGACAACAAAATACTGTCCACACAGCATATTTTATATTTACATATATTAACTAATTATTTTATTAATTCAAGATTTATTATAATTATTAATCAAAATTGGGATGATATTCTATTAACTACAAAAATGTATTACGTAATAAAATAACACTGCTTGCGGCAAAAGGTGGCTTTATCAATGGAACGCGCGGCACTTGTCAAAGAAAAACCGTGTTGCTTCTAGACGAGAGACAGTACAGTCTAGTTTAGGGGCAACGCGTTTGACGGAAACATTCGAGACTTTCGTTTACGCCGATATAAATGTAGCGCCTGCAGGAAATGGAGTTATTCTGAATTGTAACTTGATGGCGATCCTACGTCGATACAAAGTTTATTATTAAATAGTGGAAAATGAGTGCAGTGAAGAAACGTATCATTTTAATAAGGATTGGGAGGAAGAATTTTTCTTTTCTATGGTGAAGGATAAGTTCATTTGTGTTATTTGTCGTGTGTCAGTTGCAATACCTAAGCATGGTAGCTTAGAGAGGCATCATAAAACGGTTCATAAAAACTATGAAAAGGATTTTCCGCCACAGAGTGAATTAAGCGAACGAAAAGTAAGTGATTTAATATCTTGTTTGAAAAAAGAACAATCAATGTTCACAAGACCAGCCAAACAATCAAAAGCTGCTACGATCGCGTCATTTAAAATATCTCATATTTTGGCGAAACACAAGAAACCATTTGAAGATGGATCGGTGGTGAAGGAAGCATTTATTGAAGCGGGTGAGACTTTATTTGGAGATTTTAAAAATAAAACAGAAATCATGTCTGCTATTAGAGAACTTCAGTTATCTCGTCCGACTGTCACAAGGCGTATTGAAGTCATGAGTCAAGACATCGCAGATAAACTAAAACATGATATCATGAAATGTACATACTTTTCTTTACAGTTCGACGAATCCATCGATATGACAGACACTGCCCAGCTGTGTATTTTTATTAGCATGGTATTCAATGACATGTTGGCTAAGGAAGAATTTTTGACAATTATTCCTCTGAAGGGGAAGACCCGTAGCGAAGATATATATGACGTGTTCTTAAATTTTGTAAAAAACTACGAGCTACCAATATATAAATTAATGTGCATTACAACCGATGGAGCACCAGCAATGACTGGAAACAAAAACGGTTTTGTGGCATTGTGTCGAGCTAATGAAGAATTCCCTTTATTTTTTTCATTCCATTGCATTATACATCAACAAGTTTTGTGTTCAAAAGTTTTAAACACGAAGGAAATTATGGGCATTGCAACAAAAATTGTGAATTCCATCAGTGCACGTAGCTTGCAACGGCGGCTCTTTCAGTTGCAGTTGGAAGATAGGGAGTTAGCTGAACACACTGATTTAGTTCTTCACACGGACGTCAGGTGGTTGAGTCGCGGAAAATTCCTAGAAAGGTTTCAAGAATTATTGCCCGAAATAACAGCTTTTCTAGACAAAAGAGGTGATGACACTCAGATTTTGAAAAATGAAAAATGGCTAAATGATTTGGCATTTTTGACTGACATCACAATGCACTTAAACACCGTTAACTTGGAGCTTCAAGGTAAAGGAAAAACTATTATTGAGATGATTAGCGCAGTAAACGCATTCAAAAGTAAATTGCAACTTATGATAGATCAACTGAAAAGAAAGGATCTGAAACATTTTCCGTCTTTGAAAGCTAGGATTCCTCAGTTGAATTATGATACGTATGAGGCTGAATTATCAAATAATTTGGGACAATTCGAAATGCGTTTTTATGATTGCAGTAAATTGGAAAATATAGCATCATTGAGTTATCCTTTTTCATGTAAAAACATTGAGGAATTAGCTACTGAAATAGCAAGTCAGTTTAATATGAACTCATGTTCTGTTGAAAATGAGTTGGTGCAGATTATATCAGATATACATCTCAAAGCTACAGTATTTGATACAAATTTCTGGCGTTTTATATCTGAAGATAAATATCCGAATGTAAGCCAAATCGCTTTTCAACTGACGGCATTTTTTGGGTCAACTCACTTGTGCGAGTCTGCATTTTCTGAAATGAAGATAATTAAGTCAAAATATCGCAATCGACTAACTGACGATCATATGACATCATTCTTGCGATTAGCACTCAGTGGTTACGTACCATCTTATAAAAAGTATGCTGAGGACATGCAGTGCCACGCTTCAACATCCAAAGCCACTACTTATTTAAGTTTAACACCATATGTAACTTTTTTGTTTTGTAACAACAATAAACTCGCAATTTTTAATAACTATGAGTTTTTTCATTGATATTGTAGAGAAGAACCTAACTAAACCTAACCCAAATCTTGGCTAAAATAATGTACCTATATTGTGCAGAAAGCTAATATATATATATGCTACGGTACGCCCTACCTAGATAGGTAGGTGTATCGTGTATGTACGACAACCCTGCATCACACACACTTGCAGTCTCTCAAAGTCGATCGTAAGTAGTCTAAAAATATTGAGGTAGATCGCCAGCAGTTCAAGTTTGAGCACCCCTGCTCTAGAGTTAGCCCTAGACTCCAGCACAGATCAGAGGTAATGTAAGTCGACAAAATTTCACCAGTTCCTGGGGGTCATGTTAGATGCCTCCAGTTGTAGTTTTTATTAATTACCGAAGTTAACGGTCTATTGCATTTACCTTTGTAAATTCCACGAGGATTGTTTTTGTTACTGATGTCCTTCTAGTGTTTTTCTGTGGCCAAACAATGTTTTTTAACAACTTTTTTATTAAACTGATGATGAAATGATTTAATTCCGAAAAGATCTTCTTTAAAATAAAGTTTTAAGCTTGTAATAAGCATTTTTTATACTTAAATACACACGAACACCATGTGCATTATATTCAACAGGTATACTAGCCACTCCCGGATATCTCCATCTCATGGTTTTGTTCCAGTTTCACTTTTAACCGTTTGCTTTACTTTATCACTTAAATCATAAAAACAATTTAATAAACCTTGTCGCTTATCTTCTGAAATTTGTTTTGGATATCTTAATCTACACCTGTTGCAAAGAGCCTGCCACGATTATGCTTTATGATGTTTTTGAAGACGAGAGACATATTCCTGGCCAGAGTTAATTTTATTATTTTTTTTAGATTTTTTTCCAGTTATTATCATTGCATTGTCTCTTACGACTAAGAATAAGTAACACTTTATCACCATTCTCACAGTTTACTAACGTGCGAGTAGGTACAGGAACATCTTCATTAGTTTCTGCTACATAATCTAAATCTGAATCACCATTATTACAGTTTATCAATGTATGGGAAGTTGCACGAATACCTTCATCAGTGTCTGGTACATAATCTGAGTCTAAATAAAGGGGCTCAAAATCTCCATCATGAGCTGGACTGTCATCTGAAAGAAAATGACTATGCTTTATCAATTCAATATGTCATAACTACGTAGCATTTTCAATTTCATTGATTCTTTCAAGTATATTGAAAGCTCCTCGTATAATGAAATATATGGAAATCGCCTTATATATGTTTAAAAAATAAAACGAGGAATTTTTACCGTGTTTGTTAGTTCGTATCTTTCGAGTTTGAAATACGCATAATTGTCTTGGCATTGCTGGAGGTTAATGTAAACCATTTTAGAGTTGTTTATTTTAACTTTCTTGGCAATTTGTTTTAATGTTCATTGGAAGGCGCGTTATAATTTCAAATACGTCGCAAAAGGATATGTACGTCGTTTGGTTGTGTTTCGCTATTTCAGCGTTTTGTGTTATTTTCAAGTTAGGATCGAATTTTTAAATTCGTCATTCATACTCGGACCTTCATAGTGTTGAGATGAATCTTGATTCATACTCGGGCCTTCGTAGTGTTAGGAGGTATGGATCCGCAGATTCTCCATCGAATTTGTGTTCTTCTGTTTTTTTGGTCAATTTCATGGAAATACGTAGCAGTAGTCGTGAAATTTTATCCGTCATGAAGTGACCGGCATAATTTGCCAAAATTGGTGGAGTTTTCGCTCGATGTAATATGTCATCTTAGAAAGAGTGACCACTGTTTCGTTTTTTTTTTTGAAGATTTTAAGATGTTTAAAAGTCTAGTTCCTCATCCTGTTCCAGCCCCTAATGGATGTTTTCGCTGATGATATATCAGAGATACTCCATACTCCATACTCCTACTATACTCCAGAGATGTGAGAAGTTTTTTTTTTGTTAAGTGAAAATCAAGGTAACTGTTTTTTTTTGTGCTCAAGATTTAAAGTAAAAACAGACAATTTTTTTATAAAATAATAATTGCTTTCGTTGAAATTTAAAAATTGTTACATATAAAATTGTAAATTGGTTTTAAGGTTTTGAGTTGAGCTGTCAATTTGTGTGTTTAGTTTTTTTTGAAATTTAATAAATAATTCTTCTACTGTGGAACCACACCATTGTCTAATATTACGCAGCCATGAAAGTTTCTTTTGATCAATCCATCTCTTTCCTTCCACTTTTTCTTGTATTATAAGGCAAAGTAGATGGTATTTAGGTCCTCTAATTATATGGCCAAAGTATTCTGTTTTTCTCCTCTTTATGGTGTTTATGAGCAGACGTTCTGAATTGATCATTTGAAGAACATCTTCATGGGAAGTGTGCGAAACCCACGATATCTTTAGGATTCGTCTATATCACTACAATTCGAATGCTTTTAACTTGTTTAGCATTGTGGTTTTTAACGTCAATGTCTCACAACCATACAATATGATAGACCATACATAACATTTCAGGACCTTCGTACGAATATTCATCGACAGGTTTCTGTTGCATAAAACTGGTTTCCAGGTCATTAAAGCCTTACGTGATATTTCGATCCTGGTTATTATCTCTTCATCAGAGTCGCAATTTACATTTAACCAGCTGCCAAGGTATTTGAAATGATTTACCCTTTCGATCTCTTTTTCATTAAGAGAAATCAGACCTTGATCTATATTGATCTTTCCAACTGCCATCCACTTTGTCTTTGAGATGTTGATTTTAAGGCCTCTCCTATAACTTGCTTCACTGAATAGATTTAGTAATGTTTGGAGATCTTGTAAATTTTCTGCAAGAATGGCTGTATCGTCAGCGTATCTAATATTGTTGATTACTTCTCCATCTATTTTTACTCCCTCTTGTCTGTCATCCAAAGCCTCCCTAAAGATTTTTTCAGAGTACAGACTAAAAAGAATGGGTGACAAAATATAACCTTGCCGTACTCCAAGTTTGATGGATATTTTTTCAGTCGGACTGTCTCAAATTTGGATAGAGGCTACTTGATTATAATATAAGTATTTCAGCAGTCTTATATCATAGTGGTCAAGTCCTGCTGCCGTAGACAATCGAAAAGTGTATCGTATTGTACTCTGTGGAACGCCTTCTCGAAGTCGATAAAACAAACATAAACATTCTTTCGGAATTCACAACTTTTTTGTAATAGAACGCGCATACAGAATAGTGCCTCTCTAGTTCCTAGACCGTTTCTAAATCCATATTGCTTATTACCCATCCTACTTTCGCATAGAAGGAATACTCGGTTTTGTATAATTCGTAAGAGTATCTTCAGTGTGTGACTCATCAAACTGATTAGTCTAAAATCGCTGCATTTGGTGTGCCTGCTTTTCTTTGGTAATTTTATAAATCAATATAAGGTTGAATGTTCGAATAAATGAACTTTGATGGTACACAAGGCAAATATCGAACACAGTATTTAATTAAATCTTGCCCAAGTACTTTCGATCACAAGATCATCCTCAGGGGCATTTCGTCAATTGTGGCCTATCCAGCAATAACCGAATGTCATACATGTAAACTGGGACATAACAAATACATACACTAAAGACAAACAAACACTTTAAAATTTAAATCGGAGAAGCTACATTTTTATATTATAGAAGCCGGAGACAGAATGTCATTCTGTCTCCGGCTTCTATAATATAAAAATGTAGCTTCTCCAATTTAAATTTTAAAGTGTTTGTTTGTCTTTAGTGTATGTATTTGTTATGTCCCAGTTTACATGTATGACATTCGGTTATTGCTGGATAGGCCACAATTGACGAAATGCCCCTGAGGATGATCTTGTGATCGAAAGTACTTGGGCAAGATTTAATTAAATACTGTGTTCGATATTTGCCTTGTGTACCATCAAAGTTAATTTTATAAATATTTACTCTAACCAATCATCTGGTATTTTTCCTTCGTTGTAAATTTTTTTGAAGAAAGTGGTTAAGCAGGCAATGCTTTCCTCATCTAAAAGTTTAAGTAGCTCAGCAGGGATTTGATCTGGTCCAGGTGCTTTGTATCTTTTCCAGTGCAGTAATGTATCTTTTCCATTATTTGCACTGTTCTAGGTGATCACAAATTTTTCCGTCCTCGCTTTTAAGTATGTGAGCATTTTTCTGTTTTCTAATTCCGGCAGTATATTTTAGTTTATTGTGGAGATTTAAACTGTCATGCTTTTTTTTGAGGTCTTCTATTTCTTTACATAATTTCTCAAGCCAGGATTCTTTGGCTTGCTTAATTTTTCTTTTTATGCGTTTATTGATTTCACGGTATTCGATAATATTTTTATTTTTGTGTTGCCGTCAAACTTCCATCCACTCATTTTTTGCCAACATGGTAGGTGTTTTCAAAGACTCGTGTTTTCGTTTGGTATATTTTATATTCCGTGTATTTTACTATTTATCTGATGTGATATGTATTCGTGCGTTTGAGGGTTTTTCAGGGGGTCGAGATATATCTTACAAGGCTTAGTTGGATTAAATAGCACTGGAGACAAAATGCATCCCTGTCTCACTGCTCTATCTATGGAGATTGTCTTGGTCAACTAGTCATCCACTTTAATGTTAGCAGTTTGGTTGTAACATAAGTTATATATAATTTGCAAGTCTCTATCGTCCAAGCCCGCTTCTTTCAAGAAGGATATGAGCCTGTCATGTTTTACTTTATTAAATGCCTTTTTGTAGTCGATAAAACAAATATATACATCACAGTTGATATCTGTGCACCTTTGGATAAGCACTTGTATAGCAAATATAGCTTCTCGGGTGCCTAAGGTATGGCGGAATCCAAATTGTGCCCATAACTCTTGTTCTTCATATTTTTTATATATTCTGTATCACTTTTAAAAACGTTTTAAGTAAGTGTTTCATTGGGATAATTATTCTGTAGCCTTCGCATGTTTTTACTTTTAATTTTTTTGGTATAGTTACGAAGGTCGACTTTAACCAGCTTTGATGAATTATATATTCTGTTAAATATGAACGTTATCCATTATATTCCTTTTTCTTCCGTAAGTTTCAGGAAATCTGTATAAAATTTGTCAGATTCTGCAGCTTTACAATCTTGATTTATCCCAACAGCTTAACCCCAATGGTGATCGGGGGTCCTGTTTGGCATCCTATGTATTAAATGGCAATCCGCTATAAATCAAAGGAATCAATTTTCTTTTCAAAGTAGAAAATAGTTTTACCATGTGAAGTATACCATACCGAATATCAAGAATACCATTTCTATTTGCCAAATGTTATACTTAATATACACTAATAAAAATTATTCTACTCTGCATCTATCCTCTATTGTGTTTATTTTGTAACGTGTTGATTTTTATACTTAATACTTTTTTCAGAATATCGCAACCTGTTTTAATTTCAACATTGGTTTTGTATTTTGGACCTAACCAACAAGAAGTTTTAAGACAAAACATTTATATATGTGCGACGTTATTAGTTATATCATCGCTTTTACAAGTATTGTGTATTCATCACAATATGATGTTAGTGTTAACTATAGGAATGAAAATAAGAATAGCAGTATGTGCTTTAATTTATAGAAAAGCGTTAAAGTTGACGAAAAATGCTCTTGGAGATACAACAATAGGTAATAGCAACATTGAACAAAAATATTTTTTTAATATTAATAGTTTTTTTTATTTTGAAATTTCCTTTAAAAAAAGTTGTCTATCGAAATAATAGGTATATAATATATACAGTAGGCAATCGCTGTGACATGTTACACGTTTTCGCCTTTATATTCATTTCACAGTAGGTACGAATGGACCGCCGGAGTGATGACGTAGATTTGATTGACATCTGTCAGTTTCACTTTCCAAACAAACGTTGTTTAGTGTGGATAATTTGTATTTTTCGTTATTTTTTAAATAATTTTTCCGTTTTTTCCAATATTTAAGTATTCTAATAGTTACTACAACAATTTTACAAGATTGTGTAAATAATAAAGCATGTTTTTTATAAAACTAGCAATAAAATGAATGCATCAATAAAGTAAGGTTAGACTTTCCTTAATGTATACTTTTAAACTATATTTCATAGAAATAGAACACTGACTTGTGATGGTATTATCGTAAAAAACACTATACTTAAAAGAAAAAGTAGCAGAGTAAGCAAAATGTTAACTTTATAGAAATTAAAAACTCTTGAGATTTGACATTTCAACTTTTGTTTGGAAAGTTATGACAGATGTGACGTCACACTCCTACTGTCCATTGTCGTAAATGTCACATTGACATTAAAAATTTTAAACGAAGTTCTGAAAGAATAAACAAATAATTAATAAAATGCCTATTACGTTGTATACCGTCCAAGAAAAAGTGCAACTTGTAACATTGTACTTTCAGGGTCATTCGATGCGCGAAGTAATTGATTTATTTATTGTTACCTTCGAAAATAGACAACCACCAAGTGTTACAACAGTTAAAAATACTATTAAACATTTTCAAACTTCGTGATGTGTAAAGAGTTGTAAAAAGTGTCATGAAGGTAATGAAACACGTGTTAGACCTGTCGATGAGGAGCGTCAAAACAGAGATATTGATATTTGTACTTTTGTGGAGGCTAGTGAACCCTGCAATAGTGTACAAATTGCTAGGGAAGTTAACGTGAATGCTCGAACTGTCCGGCGAGTTCTCGAAAGGAATGGGTATCACTGTTTTAAGATATAACCAACACAAGAACTGTTTCCGGAAGATAACTTTAGGCTGATGGAATTTTGTGAATTTATGTTAGATAAACAGAATAAAAATGTACACTTTTTAAAAAATATTTTATTTTCTGACGAATCTTCATTTTCATTACATAAAAAACACAATCCATCCGTTGCAAAGTATTATTCTCGGAAAAATAAGCGCCTCAGTGTTGCAGTGCGAACGCAGCATCCGCAAAAGTTAAATGCTTGGATTAAGATGTTAGGCGACCATATTGTCGGTCAATTTTTTATGAATGGAAACCTAAACGGGCCCAAATATTTACAACTTTTACAGAATGAGATTATGCTGGCAGTCCGACGCCTTCTCGTTAATTTTCAGGAGGTTTGTTTCCAACAGTATGGGTGTTCGGCTAACAACTCTAGAGCCGCTATTGACTTCCTCAATCAAATGTTTCCTGATCGACTGATAAGTACACGCGGTACAATTAAATGGCCAGCTAGATCCTGTGATAGCGCCTAGCGATTTCTTTTTTTGGGGTATTCTCAAAGAAAACCTGTATAGGTATCAGTTTGAAAGGGCCACAAACCAAGTCGAATTAAGCGCAAAAATACTTCATTTTTCTACAAGCATTATACCAGACCTACTATAAAATATGAGGAGAAATCTGTATGACAGATTTGGTTACTATTTAGCACAAAGAGGTGGAATATTTGAGCCCTTAATTCATTAATCTGCTTTCCTGATTGTTATGTTTTGTTAGGTACATTTTACGAAGTTTTTAGGTTCTTAAATAGGTACTATTTTTTATATTTAAGTTTGGAAGAATTTAATTGTTTTTTTTTTATTTAAAAGTACACACGATCGTTATGCTGATTTTTTTCTTCTTTCTTGTGTTATTATTATAAGCTTTGTCCATAAAAATTGTACAATTTTCAGTGACAATAAAATATATTACTTATTTATTACCTATTTATTTGTATTGCTATTAAGGCTAAAAAATTTACCAAAAAATTAGTTTCAGAACATTATAATAAATATACTCTAGAGATAGGATTGCAATAAATAAATAAATGATAATTTATATGGTCAACAAAACAATGTCGTTATCTGTATTTCCATCGTTGTATTTCCATTATAAACGTTAAAACTCACCTTGGAGCAGATTTCCTTTCATATAATCATACTGAATACTTAGTTGCTTAAGATAAGTGAAATACGTACTAAGGCTTCAATTTGTATAAATCAAGAAATGAGAAACACTGAGATTGAAAACATTATAAGGAAAAATCAAAGATTCTGTTATAAAGACACATAACGAAACTCTACAGAAGGAAGATGAACACGAAAACTTTTAATGACTTAAGAAATACTGAAAGCCATGAAACAAAGAAGAAAATATGGAAACAAAATCTTAAATTAATGAGGAAAAAAATTAAACAGGCTGAAGAAAAGTGGATAATGGAAACATGCAATGAAATGGAGGAATTGCAGAAAAATCATGGTTATTATAAATTACATAAAAAAATTAGAAAATTATGTGGAAAATCACGAACAAACACCGATTAACTGACAAAAACAATAAACTTGTTTTTCTGACTTGTTGTTTGTTTCTTTGACTTAAAACTCAATTGAAAGCAAATACGAAATATATTAAGGATCTTTCCATGGACACAAAAACGGAACCAACACCAAATTGATAAAATCTGTAGTCCAATATACTTTAAATAGCTCAAAATCAAAACATACCTGCCCGTACAAGAATTAGACTGGGAAGAGAGAAGAAGATGGAGGCAAAAAATCGGGTAACGTCTGTTGGAGAACTATATCTCCAAACCAATAATTCTATTTTGTATCAAATAATTTTATTTTCGCGTCGGTTACCTAAATAAATCCAGTCTACCTAGACCTTGTTTCTGAGAATGTTAATCCCGCCCACAGCGCCTACGTGACGATAGACCGGCTTTTCAAAATGCATAAACAAAAAAATATTCCGGCGGGGCGAGGGAGGCGACCAGTCGACACCTACAGTGATTTAGCGACTTTCGTAGGGCTAACATCTATATTTTAAAGTTCGGAGAGGATTCTCCACGTTGCAGTTTACGCTATTGGCCGGGAAGCCGTAATATGTGAATAAGTGTTATGGTGTTTTCGCTTTCGTTCGCAAATTGTAATATTCAAATTAAGTTCCTACGATAAGTTACACACTCAAATTTTATAAGTTCTACTTCTTGCCCTTTCTTATTTCAATTACAGTTTCTTTCTAAACAAGTAATTGTTTTATTTTACTATATTAATTCAACAGGCCAGATAAAAGCAACTTTGAAAGTCCATTTTAGTTTCTCTACTGAGCTGTCGAAGGCTAGCGGACTAATTGGGCTTACAGCAAGAACAAAGCCGCTGAAAGAGACACTGTTGCATATAAGCCTCTCCATGGAAGGAATGTTGTAAACCGGCATCCTCCAACGTCTATATATTCTATTTGGGTCATGACGTCCAATGGATATTTTACATATTGACATCTTAACACGTTTATTTTTAACAGGCATCTGTATAATTTCTGGGGTTATGTTTTCTCCTTTTTTAACATTACAAAACCGAAAGGAGGTCCTTACATAACTTGATTTTAACTGTTGTATCACTTTGTTAAGTATTATTTAAATGAAATTATTTTTTAGGACAGATGGTAAATTTGTTATCAAACGACGTAGGAAAATTTGATTTATCTTGCCAGTTTATTCACCTGTTGTGGTTAGCCCCGTGTGAAATAATGGTTACTATGATTTTGTTATATAAATTTGTTGGTATTACTGGACTTGTAGGTTGTGGTTTTTTACTAACATTTTTACCATTTCAGCGTAAGTAAATATTATCTGTAGTCTATTTAGTGAATATATAAGAGTTTCGGATTAAGTTAATTTATATTTTATAACTACAAAATTTAAATTTTGTAACAATGAAATTGGTCATATAATTCGGTTTCTATGAACTGTGCGGATTTAAAGTCTCTCAGTACGGTGCTTATCTTGCTGTAAACGCCGTTCTCCTTTATCGGGGCTTAAGACGAGCATTAGTTCTATCGAGCTGTTCGATCCACCTGCCAAAACTCCTGAAGTATCGGACAACCACGCAAAAGATGGAGCAACAATATTCCATAAAGGTATTAATCCACCAACGAACAAGAGGAATTTCCTTGTAAAGAGGAAGAAGAAGAAAAGAAGGAGAAATTTTTGACATTTAAAATAAAAAGGTGTTAAGTATCACCAAAATGTAAATAAAAAAAAATAAAAAAAAATAATTTAAATTCAAGAAACCATTTGAGTTACATTTAGCCCACAACAATGTCCATATCACGTACTTATGTATGTACAGTCAGGCATTTATGGTGAAGTATGAGAAAACGATCACCGCAAAACTCTCCCGTAACTCAAAATAAATGGTATATAGGGAAGCACCAAAATTTGAAATTTTTAATACTACCATGTGGTCCATATGTACGGAATAAATTCATTTTTAGCGTTATTATGTACTTTGTGAAAAAAACCTGAAACAGGTCGATTTTTATTCTTAAATTGACAATTTAGAGTATGAAAATAATATCCCCTTCCAGCACTCCCTTTAAATTATAAGCACCCCCTCGCAAATTTTAAATAGCAAAGGGGATCGTGTAGCACCTTATTAGAAAGGGATTTTAGTCCTTTGTTCAGCAATGTAAAGTTTTTTGAGTTTGTGCAATTATAACTTACAAAATTAATTTTTACAATATTAAATTAAATGTTCAACTTGACCACTATTATTCACATTTTGACAATAACCGAGGCGATTTTGGAATTCGCATACAATATTTTGTATGACCTCGGAGGTTATTTTGTTAATTTCTTCCGTTATCCTAACTTTTGTTTCAGCGATATTGCCTGGTCTATTAAAATATACTTTAGAAAAAATCAGGTATTTTCATATCGGTTCTGCTCAACATTGGGGAAAAAACTTTGAAGATAATAAAATGTTAGTCAAAAAGCCAAATAAACAATTGATATGAATCTAGTAGGCTGCTGTCATTTTGGTATTTAACGTTACTAGAAGACGTAAGTATAATATTTGTGCGCGTATTAAATTTAATTATGGCACATTTGTCCGAGACTAAAAGAATAAAAATTTTACCTATGATTGGATGTGGTAATAAAACAAGAGCTCAAAAGGAGGTTTGTGAAATGTTAATAATGAATATCCTGGTCAACAAGTTTCGTAGTCTACAATTAGCACAATTGCAAAAAACTTTCATTATACTGGACATGTAAAAAATATTGAAAAACCAGGTAGAAATAATTAATTTATTGATGAAAAAAAGTTACATGTACTTGTAGAGATTGAGGAAAATCCGCATAAGAGAACTTGTCGCCATCAATGATAAGTAAGTGAATCGTCTATTTTGAGAGTTTTTACATAAAGAAAATTACCACTCTTACAGAGCTCAGTTGGTTCAAGAGTTAAATGAAGATGATCCTGATAGACGGCAAGAATTCTGTGAAATGATGATGGAGAGAATGAACGCAGATTTGCAGTTCATAAACAAAATAGTTTTTTCTGATTAGGCGACGTTTCATTTAAACGAAACGGTTTAAAAAACAGCACTGTAGATATTGGAGCAGAGAAAATCCTCACTGAGTGTGTGAGACTCACACGCAATATTCTAAAAAATTAACGATTGGGCTGTTATTATTGACAATAAAACTATTGGTGCTTATTTTTTTGAGGGCGCAGTTGATGATAAGGTTTATCTAGATTTTTTGATTACCTTTTTAGTGCCTACATTACGAAGATGTTTTCCTAATGTTAATCATCCAAACTAGATAGATGGATCTTTTTACTACCAACAAGGTGGAGCTCTACCGAATTTTGCACTTACAATTAAAAATTATTTAAATGAGGTTTTTCCCAATAGGTGGATTGGAAGACGTTGAACAATCGAATGGCCGGCTAGATCCCCGATTTGACTCCTCTCGATTACTTCTTATGGGGTTATTTAAATTCTAAAGTATAATTTACTAGATCAAACAGTATGGCTGATTGAAAAGTTGGAATAACGGAAGAAATTAACAAAATAACTCCCGGAGTCGTACAAAATGTACGAGAATTCCAAAATCGCCTCGGGTATTGTCAAAAAGTGAATAGTGGTCATTTTGAACATTTAATTTAATTGGAAAGTACATTGAAAAATACATTCTAAATATTATGTGACATTATTATCTTCGTTCAACCTAAAGTTTTGTGGTAAAGAATTTATCAAAGTTTTACATTTTAAAAATCAATTTTGTAGATTATTATTGCACCAAACTTAAAAAACCTGAAGCTGAACATAGGACTAAAATCCCTTTCTAACAAGGTGCTACACGACCCCCTTTGCTATTTAAAATTTTCGAGGGGGTGCTTATAATTCAAAGGGGGTGCTGAAGGCGGATATTATTTTCATACTGTAAATTGTCAATTTAAAAATAAAAATCGACCTGTTTCAGGTTTTTTTCACATAGTACTTAATAACGCTAAAAATGAATTTATTCCATACATATGGACCGCATGGTATATATCAAATACGTGCAAATAATGAACATATGACTTTAATTTTGTTTAAACTAAAAGAGAGGAAATTTAGTGATATTAGCAAAACAAGTTTATGAGAAGCTCTACATAACAAGTTTCAAATTTAATAAAGGTGATACCTAATACAAAAGCACTTTAGAAAAGTTGTTCTGTTGTTTACAAAAGAATTGAGATTTTCAGAAAATGAACTAGAATTAAACAGATTTAAAGAATAGGGAGTAATTTTTTATACATATTTAGACGATACAAGGATATTTTACAAGGGTGTAACCAAGAGACAAGAGGTTAACATAACATTAATACTGGTGGAGACGGAAGGAAATAGAAAAAACGTCATTATTGAAGGCAATATTTTCGTCTATATAAAAAAATAGTGATTATGATAAAAATATTAACACAGAAATTATTGTGCGAAATGTTTCTTCCCAAAATAAATGAGCTCAGCGTCATTGTTTTTCTATTCCAAATTATTAAACAAATGCTTAAAGTGGGAAGTTTCTGGGGTGTAGCTGTATAGCAAACTAGTTAAAAAACTTAACTTTTGTTCATCATCATCACGTAGCGCTACAACCCTTGGTTGGTTCTTGGCTGATTGTACAACTTTTTTCCAATTTGTTCGGTCTTCCATCAACCTAAGGTCAAATAGAATGTTCATTTTCCGGACATCTGCTTGAAGGTTATCTCTCCATCGCATTCTGGCACGTCCGAGTGGTCTTTTGCGTGTGGGAATCTCCTCCCATACCAGTTTTACAGGTCTTTCGTTATGCAGTCTGTGCACGTGGCCTGCCCATCTTAGTCGCTGTGATTTAATTTCTTGAGTAGAGTGTAGAGTGTTTTTAATTCGATATTGCTTCTGATCTTTTTCTAAAAAATGATCTGATCCGAAAGTATTTTTCGTTCAAAGCCTCTGAGCTTTTCTTTGTTTGCTTTGGTCGTGGTCCACATTTAGCATCCGTATGTTATTACAGGTCTGACGATTAATTTATTGATTTTGATCTTTAAACTTCTTGTAAGATTTTTTGATTTTATGAGCTTATCCAGTGCAAATAGACAGCGGTTTGCAGATTGGATTCTGCAAATACTTAAAACGTTGTACTCTTTCGAAATTGAAGGTGTTGACCGTCACATTTTGTCCTATTCTGTCTCTTCGTGTCGTTCTATTTATACCCATTAGTACACAGTATAAATCCATAATATGGTCTTTGTCGATTACATACTCTGCCAAAGCACAATAGGGTTTCTTAATTCTGCAATCACTTTTGTGAGAAATAATGCGATTTGAAAGATTTCTTCCGGACTCACCAACATACTCATACCAACATTAAGTACAACTAATGCGGTATACTACATTTGTTTTATCTAATTTGTCTATAGGATACTTAGTTTTGGAATATAAAGATGAAATGGTTTTGATGTTCTTTGTTGCTATTTTTATATTGTCAATAGCCTTTAGTGTTTATATTATTTTGGTGTTAATGATGGTATAAAAGGTAGTGAATGATAATAGATGTTCTGATGGTTGGATAAAATCTTCTGAGATTTAGCAAAAAAGTTATTTATATTAATAATATTAGAAAAAAGCATCCTGTCTAGCATATCTGGAGGATAAGAGTTTTCAATTAAAATATTTTTTAACCATTGAAGATCTTGTAAAAGATCTGAAAGTAATAAATTCAAAAGAACTTTTTTGGAAATGGTTTGTATTAGCAAAAGTGATAATAATTTAAACAAAAGGTCAGAAATTCAAAATCCAAGCAAAATTTATAATTATATTATTTCTATGTAGTTTATATATGAAACCAGTAAAATATCACATTTTGATTTAATTTTCCATGTATTTGTTACATTTTTTGAGTTATCTATCACTGGTGAATAAATCTTCTTTTTTGTTACTAAACAAAAAAGAATTTTTAAACAAAATTTTATTTTTAGCAATTTAATTGTCAAAAATAAAAAATTTTAAGTTGGTATTTATGATATTGAGGCTTATTTGTAATTGTCAATATTCAAATTTATTTATAAATTCAATTTTTTTGTATTAAGAAACTTTTTCAAAATGATATAAAAATTTCAAAGAAGCATTTATTAGATTAAAACATTTTTATATTTATACTTTTTGTAATATGTTAGCAGCAGTTTAATATATCAAGCTGATTTTATTTGGTGAGTTTATCTTGATAATGATTGTAAACACAATTGAAAGCTCGAGTAAAAAATAGTTAATGATTGAAATTAGGTTGAATGCTCGAATAAATAAACTTTGAAAATAAGGCTATTATCGAGCACAAGTTAATTAAATCTAGCCCAAGTACTTTCGCTTAAAATAGCATCTTCAGAGGCATTTCGTCAAAATGTAAACTATCGGGCAAGCGTAGAATGTGGAAACATTAAAAATAACATAAAATTGTACAAAACACTACACTAAAACGAGGACAAACAGTTTAAAATTAGTTAAAGATTCTACGCTACTTTCTCTGTCAGTATCTGGAGGGATAATTATCCCTCATTATCATTATCGTACATATACCTCGTGTTTTGTACAATTTTATGTTATTTTTAATGTTTCCACATTCTACGCTTACCGGATAGTTTACATTTTGACGAAATGCCCCTGAAGATGCTATTTTAAGCGAAAGTACTTGGGCTAGATTTAATTAACTTGTGCTCGATAATAGCCTTATTTTCAAAGTTTAAAAAATAGTTAACAAATAGCCCCTTTTATTGACTCCAACCCATCCAAAACAGTTTTATATTTTTTCCAAACGAGTCACAAGTAATTCTTTTTTTTTTCTTACTCTTACGATATTATTAGTAGTTTATATCCTAATTGTCTACCCCTCTCGTTAGAGTTTAAACTTACTTTTCAGGGCTGTGTTAACCAAATATTTTTATTGTAGCCCTTATGGCAAATCTGGTGTCACAGTATAGATTTAAAACAGCAATTTGCACGGACGAAAGGATTAGATGCATAAACGATATTTTCACTGGAATTCAAGTAATTAAAATGTACACTTGGGAAGAACCATTTGCGAAAATAGTTGAAGGAATAAGAAAGTAAGTTTTCCTTAATTAAAATGAAATAACATAGTATCCATATACTGTGTTCCGTAGTATCCATAAACTACGGATTATAGACACACTTAGCTACTAGTACAGCACCTGTCTTACTAATAATACTTTCATAGTATCCCCTTTCTTTGTTCTAAATACCTTTTTTAGCTAATAAAGGACAGCTTCTAGGTAAACGGTTATCCCTTATGGTTCCTGTGCCTCCGTATCCTTTCAAACATAAATTAGACAATAAACTGAGGGTAGTAAATAAATTGTTAAAGCAAAATAATAATGGAAAAGATTTCAGATTACCAGGTAGTTCTTCTATCATTTTCACCAGCCGCGATGGAGCCTTTCCAAAGTTTCTTTCTATGTCAATATCCGGAGTTACAGATTTTCCTTGATATATCTAGAAATCAATCAAATAGCCCATCACTGTATTTAGGCACCAGACTTTATAACTAAATCGTATGGGATTGGCTCTTAAAAACTGCTTGCAGCTATGTTTACCGTAGTACTTGATCACTTGATCATACTCTCGTCGAAAGTCACATCTTGTTCAGGAACAAAATACTTTCTAAATATGTCCTTCACTTTATTAATAAATGGCCGTATTTTCCAGAGCTCATCATCCTTTATATTAATATCGATATTTGCATTAGAATTCAAGTGAATATGTCTCAAAATTTGCTCAAATCTGTTGCGTCTCATAGCATTATATACAAGTTTGTTTCTAGTGTCAAGATTTTGCTTTCAATACATACGCTTGCTGAGATTATTATAACCACTTACAATCAATATAGCAATGAAACATTTCATTTCCTCTGGCGAGACTCCTGGGTCGGGTAGGTTCTTAAAAGTAGCATATTGATTTGTTTTCTTATTTTGGGAATAAAATGCTTTTTTTTTTATTTATAAACATTTCGAATATATTTTTGAATAACTGATTTGTGTCAAACAGTGAATATTCTAACTCAGCAATTTGTTTCTCGTTATATATGAAATGTCCCTTAGGTGTATTTGAATGTCGATATCAATTGCCAAAGAAATGTCACATTTTGTCGATTCTGACTTTTAAATAAGCATTTCTTCTCCTAGTCTAATTCCATCAGCACTTTTAACTCTACTGCATCTGCATGTAGCTGAAGATTTCTCAAATTGTCCTCATCTTCGGAATCCTCATCCGTCATAGTAGCCGGATATGGTGGCGCTATATAAATTACCTCTATAGAGTCATCTATTTGGTTGTATACTCCAAAGGCTATATCAATAGCTTGCTAAACAGTCAGGCCTCGTTGAAGAACTGCAGCAAGGCCTCTGAAATAAAAAAACAACTTAGTAGGTACATACTGCATTTTTAAATTTCAGATTTTAAAATTTTAAAGTTCTATAAACAAAGTATAGTAATACTTCGAAAAATATTACTAAAAATACCATACAATGAAAACAAAACATATGATATATTGGTACAAAATAACTGGAGAATATGCTTAAATTACATACTAGCGTTACAAATATGTAACAGTCAATTTCCTAACCAAACAACTTTTTTATTCGGGAAAATATCAGAACTTTTTTACACAAAAAATATGTATTTATATTTGTTATACTATTTGTTTTTTAATATTACCTTTATTATACACAATAAGATTTATATATTTACTCTTTATCAACAAAATCCATTATTTAAAGCTTTATTTTATCCCTCTCGTTATATTTTATCCAGGCACAGATTCAAAACAAACTTCTAATAAAATCGCACATTTACAACGATGAAAACACTAACACCTTATATCAAGAACTGACCTGTTTTCAACTGAAAATTACGACGAAGGCGATAGGGGATCTATTTAAACGGCACCACTTTGCCGTTGCATAATCGTAACGCTAGGAACTAATGGGTTAAAAAGTAATGATATATGATACTGTGGCGTACAAAACCGAATCTATAAAAAAGTTACTAAATGTACCAAATATAAATCAGACGTACATCCGGAAAGAAAAGTACTATACGGTGACAGTCTGGGAATGGCTCGCGGCTAGACAAAACAGTGGAGATGGTCGTGCGGTCCACAAAACAAAAAAAATCGAAGTTATCAGGGGCGCCAGGTAAATTGGCCCACAGCCTTCCCTACGTTACTATGCAATAAACCACCAACTAGTTACCAATAGGTCTACTACTAAAATACTAAGTAACAATATACAACCTGAATACATAAAAAAATAAATAAAATTGTCAGATTAGAATTTAGTCAATTTTAATAAATAGATTCCCAAGATAGTTGAAAATAAATACATATTACAATATTATTTAACTTTACCATAGGCTTAATAAAAAAATAATATAAAAATGCGGCTTCTACTTGCCTAACAAAAATTCATAAGTTATTTCTATTTAACAGAACAAAATAAAAGGTAAGACGTATCAAAAGTACCGGACGCTAAGGGGTGTGCGGTTCAATACCGACCAAAAAAAAATAATTAACGCAAATAGGACACCACGTGAGCTCAAGTGCGTGCGCAGGAAATAATATAAAAAAATAAATCTCAAATATATAACCCCCCTTAGACGCAGTTTACAAAAACAAAATAGGTATGTGTAAATATTTAACTTATAAAATAAACCGCAAATATTCTTAAAAAAAAACTGTAAAGTATTTGTAAATATTAAAATAAAAACTAACAGCAAGTAATCTTTAAAAAAACTATTGTATTCCGTAAACAAATTAGACGGCGCTTAAATCTTCCGTTGAAAATTAATTATCGATCCATACCTTGAATTTTCATATACTTCATACACATCCAGTTACAGTTCAGTGTGTCTCCAATCCAAAATCCCCATACGATTGCCGATGTACATAGACTTGTGTGACAATGTTGCGAAGTTGAAAATTACAGCCAGACGGAAAAATACGAAGAAGAAGAAGAGCAGGAAAAAAACCAAACAAACCAACAAAACAGCAAACCAGTAAAACAGCAAAACCCCTTCTTAGCCAGATTAGGGGTTTGAAATATCCCAAATTGGACCGAAACGTAGTCGGCTATTTGGACTCGTGATTAAGGCTAATTTCTTGTTCTAAATGCGACTCCCGGTATTCACGTGTACTGTAGATCCGCTTTTCTTTAGCGAAATTGTGGATTTTCCAAAAAATACCCTTCCACGAAGGCAGCAAATCCCCTTGAATATCCACACGGTTCGGACTAGTCCAGATCCCACATGGAACAGCAGCAAAAATCAAAATGCCGTTTTTTAATCTAGCCCAACCTATCAGTCACACCGTCAGACCAAGGATCAGTCCCTTTCCGTCGTCTTTCCGAGCACTTGACAACTTGACACACGGAGGTCACCGAATAATACCGAGATTCAAACATTTCAATTTTATGATCCCAATTCTTCCAAGATGACTCTAGAATAAACGATCTAAATAGTTTCTTAAAAAAAAGGACGTTTTCCCTTAAGTTCAGCACAATTTGCAGACATTACCGCTATTAGAAAATTAATAAGAATATTTTATTGATAAAATAGAGGTGGGACTTTCTACTTTAAATTTGAAACGTAACAATACGACTACGAAGGCACGTTATATAATTGTAAGCGAATAAATTAAGCAAATACAACCGATAAAACATAAAGACAAAGTTAAAAACGCTCATGAATGTTAGGGAAATAAGTTTTCTACTGACAATCCGTATTAGGTTTTATTAAATTTGAAAGAAGAGAATGGGCCACCGGCTTTGCTGTTTACAAAGTTTTAAACCATCATCAGGCCCTTAAAAACCTAAAGCTAAAATACATATTAAGCGGACTTTAACTTTGGGTTTGTGCGGCTCGCCATCTTACTAGCGTTCAGTGTACCATCATATTTCATACTTTATTTTCCGTTAGATCTGTAGAATTATATGACTGTATTTTTTAAATATCAAACTTTATAATTTTTTTTTGTTTGAAAAAAATTAATGATTTTTTTTTTATTTTAGTAAAGAACTAGATCAAATTGGAAAATTTTCATTAGTACGATCAGTCATGCTTTCTCTAACTATGGTTCTAGGACGACTATCCATATGGTTGTGTATCTTAACCTATATTTTTACAGGAAATACGTTAACAGCATACTATGTGTTTACTGTGGCATCTTTTTATGCCTTTTTAAGAAATTCTGTTATTCTACTATTTCCCCAAGCCGTTGTCCAAATAGCAGAAGCTAAGGTATCAATAAAAAGGCTGCAAAAGTTTTTATTATTAGACGAAATCGAAATAGAAAATTCATTGATTAAGATAAATAACGTTAAGAGTGATGTAACAAAAGAGCTACATGCAGACAAAAAATCCGAAAAGAGTATAGGAATAGTACTAAAAGAAGTTTCAGTTAGGTGGACCAATACGTCTGAAAATGTTTTGCATGACATAAACTTTAAAGCCAGAGGTAATCAATTAGTGGCAATAGTGGGTCATGTAGGGGGTGGAAAGACGACACTACTTAAAGTAATCCTAAAAGAGGTAACAGTATTTCAAGGACTAGTTCAAGTAAATGGAACTATTTCTTACTCTCCGCAAGAACCTTGGTTGTTTGAAGGTAGTGTAAAGCAAAATATTCTTTTTGGAGAACCCTATGATCCTGACAAATATGAAAATATTGTACATGTCTGTGCTTTACAAAGGGATATTAGTTTATTTCCAAGTGGCGATGAAACATTAATTGAAGAAGGCGGAAGCAATTTAAGTGGCGGACAGAAAGCTCGAATTAACTTAGCACGCGCAATATACAAAGATGCAGATGTTTATTTACTTGATGATCCCCTATCTGCCGTCGACGCAATAGTAGGACAACAACTATTTAATAATTGTATTTGTGGATACCTTCAAAAGAAATGTGTGGTGTTAGTAACACATCAAGTACATTATTTACATTCCACTGACTATATTTACTTAATAGAAGATGGCACGCTTAAGATACCTAGTACTTATCAAATTCTAGAGAAATCTAATAAAACATTTATAGATCTTTTAAATACAGCAACATCTCAGATAAGAAATGAACCAATAAAGGATGGTGAAACAGCAGACGGTCAACTTGGTCAATCCACAAAAGAAGAAATTGCTCTTGGTGCCGTATCATTTCATGTTTATAAAAGCTATTTTAGTGCCGGTGGACACTGGTCAAAAACTTTATTCATTACGCTAGCTTTTATATTAGCACAAGTCTTTGGAAGTACGACAGAATTATTTCTAGCAATTTGGTAAGTCAAAGGCATATTTACGTTTGTTTAATTTTTTTTTTATTTAAACAAATATACCCGCATCAACCACTAAGGGTTATTAGCAGGGGGACATACACAAACAGTAAGATACATATTGTTACATAAAAAAAATATTTTTTACAATCTCGTATATAGTTTAGTCATTTTAAGAAAACTTAATAAAGCCTGTAAATTTGACGTTAGTACACTTTTTAAATTGTCACTAAGGGCACACGCGATTCTTTCGTTCTGGTACACTGGACACTCAACAATTATATGTTTCACTGATAACTGAGTGTTGCACTTGGTACACATCGGAGCAGGCTCCTGGTTGAAGATATGCTTGTGGGTAAGGAAAGTATGTCCTATTCGGAGTCGGTTGATAATGACTTGGTCTTTTCTATTATTTGGTAAGATGAGTTTGGTTCCTACTTGACTTAGACATTCTTTAAGTTTGTTGGCAGTATGATCCCAAGTAGTTTGCCACGCTCTGTACATGTGGGCTTTGATATTAACTTTGTGATCAGTCCAAGGCATTTGATTTATGATAGGAATACTTTGGTCAGTGGTTGCATTGCTTGCCAGAGAGTCCACTTCCTCATTACCACTTATTCCCATATGGGAAGGTACCCAGATGAAGGAAATATCTTTTTGTTGACTCTGTAGATTAGATAACTCTTCTTTGATCTTGAGTAGTATGGCGTGAGTTGTATATAGCTGTTTTATTCCAAGTAATGCGCTCATTGAATCGGTGATGATAACAAATTTGCTTTCATTGATAGAACCACATTTTTTCATAGCCTGGTGAATTGCCGTAAGTTCTCCGGTATATATACAACAATTTGTTGGGATTCGTATGGTAGACTTGACGTTTTCGTAGATGTAGGCTGCAGCATGTCCTTCATCACATTTGGAAGCATCAGTGAAGATTTGATGGGTTGTTGGGTATTTGGATATTATATTTTTATAAGCTTGCTGTATAAGGAAAGGATGTGTGGAATGTTTCGGGAGTTCTTTTAGAGACGTGTCGATTTTTGGAGATTTGATCACCAAGGAGGAACATTTACATGAATAGGCATAGTAAAACTGAACTGTTCTATATTAAGACCAATATGTTTTATACGTTCAGGAAATGGTAGTTTTTTTATTGCAATGTTTCTGTAAAGATCGGACGATATATTTGTTCTGCTAAGTATTGTTGAGTAGGTTACGTTGCTGTTGTTTGCTGAAATTCTGGCAACGTAATTTAGTGATAGGAGTTTTCTTCGTTGGCTTAAGGGCAGTTCATTAGCCAGAGCTTGTAAGCTACTTACTGGACTAGTTCTTGTTGCACCTAAAACTAGTCTCAAGCACATATTTTGAATGTAGTCAAGTTTTTTTAGAGATGTTTTGTTAGCAGTATCGTAGCATAAACAGCCGTAGTCTAGTTTACTTCGTATTAATGATCTATATAGAGTAAGTAAGGTTGTTGTATCTGCCCCCAAGAGGTATTTGACAGCATTTTTAGTAGATTAATTCTGGATTGGCAAGAACGTTGCAGATTGGTGATGTGGGTTTCCCAGTTTAAGTTACGTTCAAAAGAAAGTCCTAAGAAATTTATTTCTTCTGCTTGTTTCAGGACAACTCCATTTAGTGTTAATTGAACATTAGGATAATTTTTTCTTTTGCTAAAAATCTAAATAACGTGTCTTTTCACTAGAGAATATAAAACCCGTGTTTTGCGACCAGCTTTCAATTGTGTGTAAGGTAGTTTGCAGTATATGTGTTCCCAGAATTACATTGTTTGTTCTTAGATAAATGACTAAGTCATCTGCATATAGGCTAGTAAATACAGGTAGTTTTATTTGATGTATAATACTATTTATTGCAACTAGAAAGAGAGTAGGACTTAGAGTAGATCCTTGTGGAGTGCCGTTTTGAAGTACTCGTCTGGAAGATGTAAATCCATTGGTTCTAACTCGAAAAGTTCGTGCTTTTAGAAAAATTTTAATAAAGAACAACATGTGCCCTTGAACATCCCATTCTTGAAGTGTTTTCAGTATAAGATGTCTCCATGTTGTGTCAAACGCTTTTCTTATGTCAAAAAATACGGCAATAAGTTTTTGGTTGTGCAGAAAGGATTCATGTATACTTGATTCAAGTGTTATTAGATTGTCTGTTGTGGATCTACCCGTACGAAATCCACTTTGTCTGATACTTATCAGGTTATTGTTTTCGAGGTACCATTTAAGACGATAATTAAGGATTTTTTCTAAAAGTTTGCAGGTACAACACGTAAGTGATATTGGACGATAGGAATTTGGATCGTCTTTTGGTTTATTATATTTAAGGACTGGAATTATAGTTGCTTGCGACCATAGATCAGGAAAGTCATGGTGAATAAAAATATTATTAAAAATATCAACTAATATTAGCTTTGCATTCAGAGGAAGATTTCGTAAGAAAAGAGGATGGATATCATCAGGACCTGGACTAGAATTTTTAGCACTTAAACAAAATTCTAATTCTTGAAGACTTACTGGTTTGTTTATTGGATTGCCGCTTTCTGTGATTTGTATATTTGAAGACTCCGTTAGTTTTTTGTGCTCTAAAAAGGATAGGCTGTAATTGGAATCACCAGAATTAAGTTCGTATATATCTGCTAGTATTTCTGGAATATCTTCTTTGTTTGAATGCGTTTGGTTATTGTATGATAAAGTATCTATACCTCGAAAGTATTTTGTCCCTTTTATTCTGCGGACTTTGTTCCATATGTTGCCTAAGGGAGTGGAAGGATTTATTGAAGAAACGTACTTTTTCCAACTTTTTCGTTTTGCTTTTTTGATTAATTGTCTGCTTTGAGCTCTGAGATTTTTAAACCTTAAAAGGTTTTCGTCAGTTTTATGTTTCTTGTAAACGTTGAAAGCGTGTTTAGACAAAGTGAGTGCTTGTGCAATTTCGTTATTCCACCAAGGAACTGGCTGCCTTTGACTCGATTTTGTTTTTCCCACTGCGATTGTTGCTGCAGAAATAATAATGTTATTAAATATTTCAAGATTTTGGTTTGCGTTATTGGTTAAATTAGATTTTTTTGTTTGTTCTTCAATCAGTGTTCGATATAAATTCCAATCAGCTGACTTTATTTTCCATGTCTGGTGAATTGGAAAAGTTGATTTATCATTAGTGTTTGTGGTTATTGTAATAGGGAAATGATCACTATCATATAAATACCCCAATGTGTCCCAGTACAATAAAGGAGCTAGCGACGGACTGCATAAAGAGAGATCTATGGCAGAAAATGTACCATTGTATGAATTGAACCTAGTAGATTTGCCAGTGTTTAGTAAAACTAAATTTAAATTATCAATGAGATTATTCAGGAGATTACCGCATTTGTCGGTTTTGCTACTTCCCCAAGTACTGTTGTGACAGTTAAAATCGCCTAATATTATTTTTGGGTGTGGAATTTGGTTTAAAACATTGCTTAGTTCAGTTATGTCTAAATCAGTAGGATGAGGTAAGTATACATTGCAAATATTGATTTTCATTTTGTGGGTGACTGACACTGCAACTATTTCGAGATTTGTTTGCAGTTGTATTTCAGTGGACTCTATATCATTCCTTACAAAAATTGCTGTTTCACCGCTTGAGTGATCTGCAACTCGGTTTCTTAGAAAAGGAACATAGTTTTTTAATGTCACATTTTGGTGCTTGAAATGGGTCTCTTCTAGGCATATGACTAAAGGAAGATATTCGTGTATAAGAAGCTTAATGGATTCTATATGTGAAAAATAACCGTTGGGGTTCCACTGTAATATGAATGTGCTGGCCATTAACTCTTTATGTGTTAACTAGTTATTGTTGGGAACTTGATTCGTAGTCAGTTTCGTCAGTAGAAGAAGGACTGTTGAGAAGCAGTTTCTTCTTCAATCTGGTGATATTGTTTTTTAAAGTTTTATTTTGTATTTGAGAATATATAAAGTTTAAAATTTCTTTTATTTCTTGGCTTTCATTTGAATAATTTTTAACAATATGTTCAGGATGTTTTGAGTAAAGGGAATTTGCCAGAAAATCACATATTTCATGAAAAGTTAGTGTAAAGGAAGGGTTTCTATTTTCAATTTTTTCTTTAATTTGATTTAGAATAATTGGAATATCTACTTGGGTTTTGGGCTTTTTCTTAGGTTTTTGAGTATCGGGAGGAGGTAGGTCATTTTCAAGGATTTCAGGAGAGGAGATTTGTCTTTTAGTAGCAGGAGTAATTTCAGTGGTTTTTCTATCGCTTTCAATTACTAAGGAATTATCTTGGAATATTTTTGGCTGATTCAAAATTTGTATTTCATTGTTTGTTTGTGAGGAAGTGGTTTGGTTCTTTGTAGCTGATGCATGATTTTGTATGGTATTGGGTTCTGGTTCCATTAATGTTTCGGTATCTTCTTGGTATTGGTTTCGTGGTTGATCTTGTAGCTGATTATATTCTTCATGGGTAGAGTTATGTATATTCTCGTGGTGGTCAGTTTCCATTTGATTAATTGATTTACTAGATGATGATAAGGAAGGACAGTCAGAATCGTGATGTCCGACAATCTTGCATTTGGAGCAGTTTAAACCATCTATGGAAATGTATAGTCGATATGATGTATTGTCGAATGAGATTAAAAATGAGTCAGGAATTGGTGCATTTTCTAAAGGAGTTATGAACATTTGCCTCCTAAAGCTGAGCACGTGGCTGTATTCTGGGTCTTGCATGCCTACTCGTAGAAACGTCATGTTGGAGGCGGATTTTATACCCATCGTTTTTAAGTGCTCTTCAATTATGCTATTAGGTATAGTAGGGCATACATTAGATATGATGAGTCTCTGGGCAGGAGTTATAAGTCTTCTTACTTCAATCTGGTTACCATCAATACTTATATATTTGTAGGAGCTAAGAAATTGATCAACTACATATTTAGAGGAGAGGTAGATGCAGATGCGGTTGTTTGCTATTTTGGATGCCCAAACAACATTTTTGGGCTGTACTATTGATCCAACAGCTTTTACATATTCGAAAACTTTTATTCCTTGTATGGTTGAAAGTATAATACCTTGGTCTTTTGAAGGATATTTGAAACTGTTTAATGCATTGGAGTAAGATATATGTGACGTAGTGGGTATATTTCGTGAAGTAGTAGCTGATTCCGGTTCATCCATCTTCCCGCTGAGAATTTTCGTACATTGGCACAGAGGATCTGAAGCCGGACCTGGCCGCTTGATAAAATTGGGCAGCAGCCTAGCCTAATTATTACTTGTTAAAAGCAAGAACCAGCAAAAAGTTGTTGTCGATAATCGATAAGTTGAATTAAAATCGATAAAATATTTTGCCTTTTAAACTTCTGATTTTAAGGTTATTAATAATGCAGTTTTGTACTCACAGAATTCTACGATTTTCAGTGCACTGTCACATTTAACTTTAAGTTGCAAACAGTATAAAAATTAAATTATATTTTTAATTTTAACTACTAGCAATATCGGGGCCGGACTCCTGTTTAATTTTTGTATTTAACTTTTGTGTTCCTAACATAACTTAACTTTTGTTTAAAATAACCTTACTTTAAAAATAAAAATTAGAAAAGCAAAGCGCGAAATAAATACGAATGGGGTAGAATTCTTGAACTGGCTCAAAAATGACTGTTAAGCCAATGATTATAATGATGAGATAACATAGAAATACAACAAAGAAATAGTTTCGGAACCATAATCTCTCTCTCTTCAATCCTGACCCCCCAGGGGGAGTGTAGTGATCGACGTGATGTCGTGTATTGTCCGTCTCCAGAGATCTCTGTCTCTGGTCATTTCTTTTAATTCATGCATAGGTCTTTGGCATATTCCTGTAATTTGATCTATCCATCCTGTTGGGGATCTTCCTCGTGATCTTCGGCCTTCTACCTTTCCTTGTATTATGAGTCTTTCCATGTTTTCTGTGTTTGCTCTCATAACATGCCCAAAATATTTTAATTGTTGGAGATGGGCTTTACTAGAGAGTCGTTGGCTAACTTTTAGCTTTCTTAAAATTGAATTATTTGTTCTACGGTCGGTCCAAGGAATTCGTAACATTCGTCTCCAACAGAACATTTCAGTGGCGTCTATCTTTCTTCTCTCCGATTGTCTCAGAGTCCTAAGATTCACATCCGTAGGTCAGTATTGGGAATATTAAGCAGTTGATCAACCTCATCTTTATCGCTCTTGAAATTTGACAGTCCTTCCATATTTTGGTCATTTTTGTTGTGGCAACTTTTGCTAGATCACATCTACGTTTAATTTCTTCTTGTAATGACCCTGTGTTTGTGATTAATGATCCCAGATATAAGTATGAGCTCACAACTCGAACCGGTCAATTGTGGTTATGTGTGGATGATTGTTGTGTAGTCTATCCACTATTATGATCTTTGTCTTTGATATGTTTAATTGCAGACCAAATATTTGACTTTCGTTTTCGATCAGTCGTATAAGTTCCATCAGCTCTGCTTGACTATTTGCAAGAAGGGCTGTGTCATCTGCGAAACGTAGGTTGTTTAGTTTATGACCATTTATTGAGATGCCCTTTTCCCATCCTTCAAGTGCTCTTCGCATAATATACTCCCCATATATGTTGAATAATTGTGGAGATAGTATACATCCTTGTCTGACACCCCGTTCTGGATGAACCATATGAACCATATAATGTTCAGAGCCATAATATAAGATTAAAAATCTACCAAAAATGTCACACATGTCTAACAATATATATTTAATAACTTACTGTTTTTAATATGATATATACAAAATGTTTTAGGGTAAACGTTGAGCAGAATATAGCAAGAGGAACAGTTTCCGGAACATTTTGGGAGCGAATATTAACACTTGAATTATCGTTTACCATCTACAGTGTTTTAATATTTCTGAACGTTTTATTTTCTACTATTAAATCAATATCATTCTTTAATTTCTGCTTAAACGCTTCAAAGAGGTTACATAAAAAAATGTTTTTAAACGTTCTGTATTCTCCAATGTATTTCTTTCATGCAAACCCCTCAGGAAGGATATTAAATCGATTTTCGAAAGATATAGGAGCTTTGGATGAAACATTACCAATGTGCATGTTAGATGCTTTGGGGGTAAGTAATTATTTTTTTATTTTATTTACCATTTTTATTTCATAAAACACATTGTTTCATAGGCATGGAAAACTTTTTTATTGAGACTTGCTTCAATAAGTAATTCATCAATAAGTAATAATTTTTAAATGTGCAGATCACATCTCCATGATTGTAACTGCCCAATCAAGCTGTCATATGTCACATGCCACCTTAACATTGCCGTTAAGACCGGGGGCCATTCTCTCTCCTGATGCCGACCATAATATAGCTTTGCCTATTTCAACAATTTTAAAGTGTTGGTCCTTGTGTAGTATGCTGTAGTGTACAATTTTATGTTTATCACATTCTATAATTGTTGGATAGGCCAAAATTGACGAACTCTAAAATGTTAATCACACAAAAACTTTTATCAACAATCAACTTCGAGTTTTATATCAAAGTTAATTAACTTCTTTAGTTAAAAAACGTTTCTTGGCTTATTTCAGATTCCTCTGAAGATGCTATAGGAAGCGAAAGTACTTGGGCAAGATTTAATTAATCGATATCTGCCTCTCATTTCATCAAAGTTTATTAGTTAATAAAGTGTTTATTACTGACAAGTTTTGAAATACGGTTTCATTTGCATAAACTAATAAATAAGGCCTTCTCTCCACACAATGGCATATGCAGCTGTGAGGTCTATGAATCTTCTGGCAGATTTTTCATGTCTTTTAAAGCTAGTTTCGATAAATGTAGTTAGGGACAACACTTGGTCGCAGCAGCTTCGTCCTTTTCTGAAACCGAAAGTGTTACATGTAAGAGTCGTTTCAGTAATTTATAACAACAATTAAGTAGGGCAATAGGTCGATTAGTTGTCTTTTCCAGGCTGCTGGATTGCGATAATTCTTAATATTTTAAATTGTGGAGAAAGCACAGCTGTATTCATAATCTCGCTGAATAATTTCTTGAGCCACTCCCATATTTTTGACCGGAATTAACTATAAATCCAGGATACATTCCATAGAAGTAAGCTGCTGTTTTGGTTTGGGTAAATGCTTCAATTTTTTATCCAATGAGAAGGCACGTAAGTATTCTGATATTGCTGGAGTATTTGCTTTAAAGTTATTTAAGAGCTCTTCTTATGGCCGATGTCTAAGTTTTCTTAGATGGGGCTCGGAAGTTCCCAATTATTTTTCCCCAAAGGCAGTCCTCATGCCTTTTGACTATAATGAGAGAAATCAATATGTTGTACGGTAGACTTTAATTTATTAAACGTAGTTAAGTTCAGTAACTTAAGTAAGTTGTCTCCAATTTTGTGATCTTTTGATTTTAAAAATTCGTCATGTAGTTTTTGACTTTCCTTCAACCAGTCTGCGATGTACTTCTTTTGGAAACCACGGAGACATGGTTTTCGGCGATTTCGGCGATGGCAATAACCATTCCTAGAAAACATTAATAATTGCCTTTGAATCAATGAAGCGAATGCAACTGTCCAGCACCTAGGTGTATTTTGGCCAGTTTGCTTTGTTAAAATTCCAGCAGGGGCTTGGAAGGGGTTAAACGATAGGAATTTGTATGCCTATTTTGATTATGATTGTTCAACGTTGCCTGTGAAGAAAACTATGAAGTACGGTTCGGAAGCTTGGTAATGGTTGCATCTGTGAGTTACTTGAAACCCAGCAAAGATCAGGGTTATAGCCTTTGTGCCATCTTCTAAAAAAAGGTGATTTAATTTTTTAGACTATGAATAAATTGTTGTCTTCAGCCCATTCCAGGCATTTTTCTCATGTTGTTCATTGTTTTTATATCTTCATTACCTTTATTATGGTGACTGTTTAAATCGCCACTCAACTCTTCTGGCGTAAGTTAATCTGGACCTGACTAGACAGGATTACTTTGCTGTAGAATACTAGAGTATTCTAAGATGGCTGGTTGCACCCCCACCTGCTATTATATGTATGTGTATACAGGGTGAGTCATGAGGAACTTTACTTACTTCTACCATATGTAGAGTCCCTAAGGGAGCATACCATGTGGCCACTAAAAATGTCAACTCCTCTTCTTTATTAATTAACAGGGTGATTTGTGTAATTGACCATTTATTTCATTTTACTGTAGTGTTTATACGGCTCATTTGATTTTTTTTAATTTTGCATGATACCATCAAGCATTCGACTGGTATTAGCTATTATTAGCTAAAAAAATTCCAGGAGTAGCTTTGGAAAAATTAATTTAGGGATTCGTATTAAATATTACACCCTATATATATATATATATATATATATATATATATATATATATATATATGTATATATATTTTAAATGCAATAAGTGATTTTTAAACTACATAAATAGCCAATGAAAACGACATATGCGACAATGTTGTCGCACTTTTATTAAATTTTTAGTGAACGATCAAATCTTACCAAAAATAGAACAACCATAATGAAGTATCAAATTATAAAGTATTAATTTAAACAAATGTTATAAATTTCAAACATTTTAATTAAAATGAGTTCCTACAACTTAATCTAATACGTAGAAAATTAACATCTTTACTGTCACTTATCTGTATTATCTCTACGATAGAATCAATTGTTTTTCAATTTTAAATTTTTACTCATGGATCGTATTAGTTCATTATTTTCGATAAATAATAAATTAAATTGGTTAAAAAGTCAAACCTCTTGTATGTGTTAGTTTTTGTTGATTGTAAATGATTAAAATTTTACGTCAAATAATAATACATTGCATCAACTGTACTAAATAAAAATAAATCTAAAAAAGTTTAAAATGAAGGTTGGCGTTGACCGTTTGTCGTTTCTTGATATTTTATACCCATTGTCATTATTGTCATTATCAATTGTTATTTATGTGTACAAGAATACATATTTCTTCTGTCATATCTACGTTAAGTACATTGTGTTAGTTTTGGTAGAGCTTTTGTTACTTTCGTTCAAAATGCCACATCAGTTTTCGACCACAGAATATGCAGACATAATATATGTTTATGGATTCTGTAATGGGAATGGTAGGGCTGCTAGTAGAGAATATCGCAGGAGATTTCCTAATTGTCGAACTCCCAGTTATGCAACATTTGGGTCAGTTTTTAAGTAGTTGCGAGAAAATGGCACTTTTCCTAGTGGAACAACAGAGCGACATGTAGATGAAGCGCAGGAAGATGACATTATGGACGCCGTTACTATGAACCCTACAATAAGCACTAGACAAGTAAGTGGAGAACTCAATGTTACTCAATCAAAAGTAAGTAGAGTCTTACAAAAAAAGAATCTATACCCATATCACATTCAAATGGTTCAGCGACTACATGCTGGAGATAAGATCGATAGGTTGGAATTTTATAGATGGATTAACAATAATCGACCAACGCTATACAGGACACTATTTACAGATGAAGCCCAATTTACCAGAGACGGGATAAATATTTCACGAAATTCACATGTGTGGGCAGAAGAAAATCCCCATGCTATTCGAGAACGTCGTTCTCAGTTAAGGTTTTCGGTTAACGTGTGGATTGGTGTCATAAATAACCAATTAGAAGGTCCTCACTTTTTTGATGGTCATTTAACAGGGCAGGTCTATTTGAACATCCCTCGGATAGCAACGTGAACGTTGCTATCCGAGGGATGTATTTTCAGCATGATAGGGAACCCCTACACTTTTTACTGGCAGTGAGTTCTAATTTATGGGTTTGTCATAACTATGTACATATTTTTAGTTTTTTTTTTTAAATTGTTCTTCGTTATTGTTAGTAGTTACTGTTTTTTGTTGTGCAGTGACTCAGTTTATCATTTCAATTAAAATGTTTGAAATTTATAACATTTGTTTAAATTAATTACCTTATAATTTGATACTTCATTATGGTTGTTCTTTTTTTGGTACGATTTGATCGTTCACTAAAAATTTAATAAAAGTGCGACAACATTGTCGCATGTGTCGTGTTCATTGGCTATTTATGTAGTTTGAAAATCACTTATTGCATTTTAAAATAAATATATATACAGGGTGTCATATTTAATACGAATCCCTAAATTAATTTTGCCAAAGCCAGTCCTGAAATTTTTTAGTTTAGCTAATACCAATCGAATGCTTGATAGTAGTGTACTGTATCATGCAAAAATTTAAAAAATCAAATGAGCCGTATAAACACTACAGTAAAATGAAATAAATGGTCAATTACACAAATCACCCTGTTAATTAATAAAGAAGAGGAGTTGACAATTTTTAGTGGGCACATGATATGCTCCCTGAGGGACTCTACATCTGGTAGAAGTATGTAAAGTTCCTCATGACTCACCCTGTATGTATGTGTGTGTTTGTGTGTGTGTGTGTGGTTGTGAGTGTATGTGTGTGTGTGGTTGGGATATTGATTGCGAAACTAATAACCTGCTATTGGTTGGTTTTCCGAAGATATTCTTTCTGGCTAGCACCTAATATTTTCTTGTTCAATTAGTCTTTGGTATTGATCTCAATATTAACACTTAATATTTTTAGATAGGTTTAATTGTGGCTGCCATAATAATTGTAATTAGCATAATAAATCCATGGATTTTGTTACCAACATCAATACTACTAGCAATTATGTATTATATGAAACATGCGTTCCTTGTATCAAGCAGAAATATTAAAAGAGTGGAAGCTGTAAGTAAGTGATAATATTTTAAAATATTCTTAAATTGTGCATACAGTGTGACCAATTTAGATTTATCTTTAATTTGTTAACCGACTTTATCCTTTATTTTTAAAATATCATGTAACAAAAGGTCTACTTTGAGAAAGAATTTAAAATGTTTATTTAAATTTCCAAGGCACACAACGATTTTTTCCTTAGTCAAAAATAGAGAGTTTATAAAAATTTTTTATTGAATAATTTCCTACAATACTGGATTTAGAGTACCTTTAAACGGCTATGACAAAAAATTCATTAAAATACATTTTTAATAGCGAAATTATGACAAATTAAAATGATTAAAACTAATCAAGCTACCAAAGAGTCACCACGGATAGGGGCTATGGTTATGAAGTTTTCAAAATAATTTGGTGACCTGTATGAAGATGGTGTTGACCTAAAGCTAAAATTGAATCGAAATTACGAACGGAAATAAAATAAAAGTTCATAAATCTTATTTTGGATTCTATTTTGGATTTATTTGACATATATACTCCATGTTGTTTATTTGGAATGTTTTTTGTATTGGTCAGACAAGAGATGAAAGTTTTTGTTCGGGGTAAATATTGTTTAAAACTTTTCGGATGATGAGGGTTTGAGTCTTTGGGTTTAGATTGAGTGGGAGATTAATGTCTGTAGATTCTTCCATTTATGTGATTTTCACAGTAACCTTTGGATGAAGAATTGTTTTAAACTAGAGAGCTCATCGGGTCTACTTGCACCATGGCAAATGTGTATTAATCTAAAGACAAGGGTATTAATGACTTAAATAATTTGTGAAGGTAAATGATGAGAGTTGACATGCAAGTAACGATTGGTATGGGTGGATTTTTGATAAACAGAGTGATGAAAACCTTGCTTGAATGGTTTTTATTTATGATAACGTCGAGAAACGGTAGGGGTGAATCGGTTTTCACATTTATCGTAAACTAGATATCAGGAAGTATACCATTCAGATAAACAATAAATCGTCTACATATCGTAGACAACATGTGGGTTTGACCATTGATTTGTATAGTCTTCGGGTCTTGAAGTCTTCCATAAAGGTATTCCCAACTACTGGAGATAGTGTAGAACCCATTGATGCACAATTTATTTAGTGAAGATGTAATAAGTGTTGGACATACAATGTTTAATAAGTGATAAGCAAGTTTGCTGGATTCTGTATTAAGTTTTCAGAATGGTAAAACAAACAACACAGTTTATTAGGGGTTTCAGTCAGAAAATTGGCCGGAATGTTAAAAAACACTCTTTTAACTTTTTGTCTACCTTTCGGAATGGTTTTATTCCTTTATGTAAATATTTAAAAAATATCACAATTCTTCAGTGTAACTTACCAATCGTTGAGATTATTCATAAAAGCATTGACACTCAACAAAATATAAAATTATTGACAAATTACTGCTATGTTTTAACTCTTAGGCATAGAGAACATAAAGTAAAAACAAGTGTTGTTTGTTCATATCGACAGTCACTCATATACAGTATTTCTTGTATATATATATATATATATATATATATATATATATATACAGGGTGGTGAATCGTCAAACGGGCCATAGGAAACTCAATGGGAAATTCTAAATTGTTGAATTCCTGCTTCCCTAATTATTTTACACCAAAAGTCATGGGAAACTATTTGTAGAGGACTCAAATATGTATTGAAAACAACTGTTAAAATTATTCTACGACTTAAACGTATTCCAAAATTTTGCTAAAATATAATACATTTTTCTGTGAAAAAATGTGTATTACGTGTTGCGTTTTGTCATATTATTGTTTCTGATATTTGACAATGTTTAAATGAATTATATTACATTTATCTATGATTTAAATGGCCAAAATTGTGTGATTTATTGTTAAAACAAATTAAGTTAATTAAAAAATGTACTCAGTTGAGAAGAAAAAAGCAATAATAAAAATGTTTATATTCATGTTTTATTATAACATTTGTTATAGTTTTATGTTTAGAAATTATCATATATTATTATTAGGAATAAAGATCACAGTAACAGTATATTGGAATTCATTGAATTGTTGTATAACTTAACTTAATATGGAATTAAATTTTAGTGAATTAGAGTATCTTACGTTAAATAAAGATCTGGTAGTGGCAGGAAAAGGTTCGCGCTATTGCCTGAATACAACATTATGCGATTTTTCGTCAACTGAGTACATTTCATTATATTGATCGATTTGTAAACAATATAATTTATTGTTCACAAAGTAATAATGTTCATTAGTAGTAGTATTTAGTAAAATTCATTGTTTATAATTTAATCATAAAATAAAAAAATTGACAATTCAAATTGTCAAACATCTGACATAAATATGATAAAACACAAACGTCCTAATATATATTCTTGCATTACGTGTGGCCTAACTTTTAGGGGTGGCCTGAAAAATGTATTATATTTTTGCAAAATTTTTAAGTACATTTGAGTCGTAGAACGGTTTTAACATTTGTTTTTAATTCAGATTTTAGTCCTCTACAAATAGTTTTTTATGACTTTTGATCTAAAATAATTAGGGAAGCAGCAATTCAACAATTTAAAATTTCTCATTGAGTTTCCTATGGTCCGTTTGACGATTCACCACCCGGTATATATATATATATATATATATATATATATATATATATATATATATATTGGTTTATTGGTTAAATATTATTTTTCTTACATTAATTGTTTTGAAGTTATTTAATTTTAGCTCGCAGTCCTATGTATACTCACCTTAATACATCATTGCAAGGTATAACAACGATACGAGCCTTTGGAGCACAGCAGCTTTTAATAAACGAATTTGATCGTTTGCAAGACAAATACACCGCTGCATTTTACACTTTTTTGGCAACTAGTAGGGGATTTGGCTTTTGGTTAGACATGCATTGTGTCGTTTTTACTGCATTGGTTGTAGTCAGTTTGCTTTTTGTACAAAAAGGTAAGATACAAATACTAGATTCTAGATAGATCAACTGTTAAATACATTGGTTACACAAACTATAGAATATATTGGTTTATCAAATAACACATTCTTTTCCTTCTTACGCTGCACTTATTTAGAATTTTTCCCTATATAAACAACTCTAATTATTAAATTTTATATATAATGTCCCAGACACTGTAATTTCTTTGTTTTAATCTTTAGTACTATCTTTTTTTTCTATTAGTACTATCTAATTTTAAAAAAGAAAACATAACAAAAGACTAAACTAATGTTGTTTTAATTCAGATATTGGGATTTGATGTGGGATTAAAGAACAAACGTTAGATAGTACTGATCGTTTACTGGAACTTGTCTATATTCCGATAGGAGTTGTTGATTTATTGTGATTTTTTCATTGCCATTATTAAAGGTGTTAACTATTTTTTCGTTAGTTAGGGATATATGTACATACTCTGTTATTTTATAATAAAAGACAAAATATAAACTAGTTAAGTATTGTTTTTTGGTATTTTTCATTTCGTCAAATAGTATAGCTTGTTTTCTTTATGACGTAAAACTTGGTTGATTAGGTCCAAAAAAATACGTTATAGTTGGTCTATTAAATCAGTTTGTATAAAGACATTTTAAAGTCCATTCGTTCATCTCGGGAATATTTTGACAAATTCATAGTCAGAAAACCACAACACAAAAATGTCTACCACAAACTATTAACAGTTCACTAAAACTTACTATTGCAGATTTTGTTTATTAAAAAAAGAAGAAATATTAGAGAAAAGGCTGCAAATATGGGCTAGTCTTGTAATACGGGGTAGGTAGGTTTGACAGCTATTCGTTGCAGATCTCTAAATTTTGACTATTGCAAACGGTATGTTAAGAAGCAGATCTAGAAACATCTTTAGGACAATTCGGTTCCCCAGGAAAAAATGATCGAGGAGAAAAGCTACTAGGATTCCTACTCCAGAATAACTTATTCAGCATGAACAGCTTCTTTCACAAAAAGATGCACAGAAGATGGACTAGGGAAAGTCCAAACGGTAGAACAAGGAACGAAATCGACTACATCATAAGTGATCAAAAACAAATAATTAAAGATTTAACAGTACTCAATAAGTTCACCACAAACAGCGACCACAGGATGATACGAGCGAAAGTTCAAATCAATATAAAAAGAGAAAGGAATATAATGATTAAAAATAAATTTCATGGTATCTGGACACCCCCATTAGATATCAACCAATATCAGACACAAATCAATAATAAGCTTCTATTGCAGGAAACCTCCGCTAACGATATTAACGACTTGAATAACTGCATCATAAACGCCTTACAAGAAAGTCACCGAGTGCACTGTCCTAAAAGAAAATCAGATAGTAAAATAAGTCCATATACTGAAACGCTCTTGGATCAAAGAAGACAAATGAGAAGCGATAAGAATGTAGATAGCAACACTTTAAGAAAAATGAACAAAACTGTTTCGAAAGCAATTAGGAGAGATTTAAGTAAATTTAATACCGATTATATTAACGCACTATAGAGGAAAATAACAGCCTAAAAGTTCTACGTAGAAAGCTAACGAATGGGAAATGCGAAATTCATAAATTAAGAAACAAGCAAAATGAACTAATATCACGTAGAGACGAGTTAATACAGGTCGTCGAAGAGTTTTACGAGGACTTATATAGAAGTAGACGAGAAGATAAAACAGGAATACAAACAGCCATTTCAAAGAAGATCAAGAATCAAGGTTCCGAACTAATGCCAGAGATAAAGCTAGATGAGATGCGACAAGCATTAAGAAAAATGAAAAATAACAAAGCCCGAGGAGAGGATGGAATCGTAATAGAAGCTATCGTAAATGGAGGAGATATGCTATTAAATAAGTTAAGGAAACTATTCAATCTATGTTTGCAGCAAAGAGAGGTGCCCAAAGAGTGGAACAATGCTACAACCATCCTTTTGCATAAAAAAGGAGATAGAACGGACCTAGAAAATTATAGACCTATTAGCCTGTTGAACCACATATACAAGCTCTTCACTAGGGTAGTGACATCAAGATTGGAGAAAAAATTATATTTCTACCAACCGAGAGAGCAGGCAGGATTCCGCTCAAATTATGGTACCAATGATCACCTCCACACAGTAAAAACACTCATTAAAAAATCTATAGAATATAACAAACCTCTTGTTCTCACTTTCATAGATTTTCATAAAGCGTTCGACACGATCGAATTAGACAGCCTTATAGAAGCCATGAATGACAGCAGGATTGACCATAGGTATAGTGAGCTTATTTATAATATTTACAAAAATGCCACTGTGACTGTTAAAATAGACAATAAAACCCGACCAATACAAATAAATCGTGGAATAAGGCAAGGAGATACATTGTCGCCGAAATTATTCATAACGGCATTAGAATATGCCTTTAAGATGATCAATTGGGACCACAGAGGAGTAACGATAGACGGCGAAAAGCTTAACCATCTCCGTTTCGCAGATGACATTGTCCTTATCACGGATAATTTAGGAGAAGCTACAGATATGATAAACGAATTGGATTTTGCATGTTCGAAGGTGGGCCTGAGAATGAACTTGACCAAAACTAAGTTTATGACAAATTTGGTCCCCAATAACCATTTGACTATTCAAGACAAAGTGGTAGAACTGGTGGAGAAATATACGTATTTGGGTCATGAAATAAGAATCAGCAGGGATAACCAAACATGTGAGATCCAAAGACGAATTACTTTAACATGGGCAGCCTTTGGAAAACTGCGAGACACACTTAGGGCCAACATACCAATCAGCCTCAAAAGAAAAGTGTTTGACCAATGCGTATTACCGGTCTTGACCTATGGGCGGAAACTATGACTTTAACCAAGACCACGGCTTCGAAACTGAGAGTGGCACAGAGACGAATGGAACGGTCTATGCTGGGAGTGACGTTGAGGGACCGAATAAGAAACGAAGATCTGCGAAGAAGGACGAGTATTACTGATGTTGTGGAACGCATAGCGGAACTAAAATGGAACTGGGCAGGCCATGTAGCGAGAATGCACGATTCACGATGGACGAGCAAAATTACAAATTGGAGGCCAAGAGCAGACAAACGCAGTAGAGGAAGACCACCTACACGTTGGGCCGACGACATCAGGCATATCACTAAAAATTGGCAACAAAGAGCACAAAATCGTGAGGAATGGAGGAGTTTAAGGGAGGCCTATGTCCAGCAGTGGACGTGATAAATAGAGGCTGGATGATGATGATGATGATGAAACGGTATGTGACGAAGTTAAACTATCACCGTAGCGATGGCGCCACAGTGGTAGATATTTCCCAGTTTATAATAATTGTTTGTCGGTGGGTGTGAGTGTCAAACAATTAAATAAATGGTAATCAATATAAAATATATGCTTAAGCCGCAAAAATACTTCTATGCATCATAAAAAATGTTGTTAATTTCGTATTTACAATTAAAAAAAATAAAAGAATTTCGGTACAATGGCATTATTTTTGCAAAATAACAGCTTGTTCCAACATATAGTTGTTAGGGCTCGTATATCCATAATTTCACTGTCAAAAATTCCTGGTTGGATATTATTATCTGTTTACTTAATGTATTTATTTAATTAGGTCTATAAGCTATACTGGAAAATATCGCTTCGCACCTGATATCAGGTTTGAGTTTTTCTTGTTAGTAGGTATTTGATTATGTTTGATCAAATTGTAGTATAATTTTATAATAATGATTATTTACAGTAATTAATGTCACTGTTCTAATTAAGTTGATTGTTTCTAGCATTTATATTGATTTGTTGCGTTTTTGTTTTGATAGTAGTCCTTTATGTAAATTTTTGATTAAGGTAGAAATCTAACTATTAGACTTTATTCTTCATTTGAATGAGTTAATCACTTATTAAAACTTGTGGACATACGATGTGTTTGGTCGTAAATCCTTATCTTTGCGGATTTTTCAACGTTCACTTTAATTTTTAACGTATAAAACCAGCCTCTCGGAGCAAATTATACTAGTTTTAAAATTTTTCTATTGCTTCTAGAGGATCTTTTTCGAATCTCGGTATCCTCACAATTTTGTTTGTTGAAATATCAGCTGTATTGTTCTGAAGCTATTTTCTTGTGGCATTGTAAATTAATTAGTATTAAACTGGGAATAAGCCACAATTAAAGATAAAAATACGTTTATTGACGTTTCAATTTCCACTTCGGAAATCGTTCTCAAAATACAAACAGTAAATTAAACAAATTTTGTTTTTTATTACATAGGGAAAAATTCTTCTAATAATTTAATTTTATCTGACTCATTTATATTGACAATTCAGACATACTTTATGCATTTTAAAGTAGACGACTTTAAAATGATATTGCCAATATTGTTGAGTTGCGCTCCTGGGACGACTTTACTTATAAGATAGTTCATTCGATTACATGAAATCGACTTTAACTTAAGAATATCCGTCAGAAAAAATCATAGTATGTAATTCGTCTTTAAAAAGACAAACACATGACATTAATTACACCTCATTACAGTAAGACTCCTCATTTTTATGGAGTACCGAAAATTCATAAAACGAATATACCACTTAGACCAAATTTGTAGTACCATGAATTCTCCTTGTAGTGAACTATCAAAATTTTTATTAAATATTTTAAAACCATTTACAAATAAAAATGACACATTCATAAAGAATACACATTTTTTAAATAAATTATCAAATGTTGAATTTAATTCAAATCATACTTTGGTAAGTTTTGACATAAATAGTTTATTTACGAATGTGCCATTAAATAAGACTTTAAGTATAGTCAAGACAAAATTAGAGAGTGATGATTCATTGGCAACTAGAACAAGACTAAACATATCGGCTATAATTTAGTTATTAACATTATGTACTGATAATACATATTTTCAACTAAATAATGAATTCTATAAACAAAATTTTGGTCTAGCAATGGGCTCTAGTTTATCTCCACTCTTAGCCGATATATTTATGGAAGATTTTGAAACAAATATCATTTCTAAACAAAATTTCAAACCCACAGTATGGTGGAGGTATGTAGATGATGTATTCTCAATATGGCCTCATGGATCATAGTTGTTGGACACATTCCTAAATGATATAAACGATAAAGAAGAGACAATAACATTTACCATGGAAAATGAATATAATAACACGCTACCTTTCCTGGATGTTTTAATCTCTAAGAACGATACTGGATATGAGACTCAGGTGTATAGAAAACCAACACACACCAATAGATATTTAAATTTCAAATCAAATCACAATATTAATGTAAAAAAAGGGAATAATTAAATCCTTATACGATAGAGCCAAAATTACTTGTTCTAATGAAAATTCGTTCTTGGAGGAGAAACATTTGTTAACATCTGTTTTATTAAAAAATGATTATCCTTTATCGTTTATAAATAAGGAATTTTCAACAATCGATCGAATAGAACAGAACAACTTAGAACGAGATCCTACAGCATACACAAGGAATAATATGAGGAAATAACAATACCGTACATAAAAGGACTATCAGAAAAACTTAAAAGGATAGGAAATAAATTCAACATTTCAACAACATTCAAAACAACAAACACGTTGAGATCTATCTTGTCCAAAACCAAACCTAACAATGAACAAGAAAGGACAAAGAATTGCATTTATAAAATACCTTGGAATGCGATCAGTTTTATTTAGGTGAATCATCAAGGCCATTAAATGTTAGAATAAGTGAACATCAATCTTATATTAAAAATAAAGAATTTGATAGATCTCAAATCTGTAAACACGCATGGGATAATGAACATAGGGTTCAATGGAATAATTCAAATGTAGTCCTAAAATAAACGGATAGTAAAAAAGAAAAATCAAAGAAGCGGCTCTAATTATGCTAAATGAGGCCAATTGTGTCGCAAATTCCTCGGCAGAATGTAGTAGGATCTGGTTACCAATATTGAAAGAGGAAGTTATTAATAAGAAAATACCAGTATTAGTAAGTCAGTAACATATAGAGGATACATCATTTATGTTTTTTAAATAACGTAACATATAAAATCAGAATTTTGATGTTTGTTGAAGGTAAACTAAATTCACGAACAAATACTTACAATGTCGGGATAGTATTATGAGGTTTTTTTCCTGGTTTTCCCTCATAATTTACTATGGAATCACTAACAGGAGAATTTTACTGTCATCATGTCATGTGTTTGTCTTTTTAAAGACGAATTACATGCTATGATTTTTTCTGACGGATATTCTCAAGTTAAAGTTGATTTCATGTAATCGAATGAACTATCTTATAAGTAAAGTCGTCCCAGGAGCGCAACTCAACAATATTGGCAATATCATTTAAAGTCGTCTACTTTAAAATGCATAATGTATGTCTGAATTGTCAATATAAATGAGTCAGATAAAATTAAATTATTAGAAGAATTTTTCACTATGTAACAAAAAACAAAATTTGTTTAATTTACTGTTTGTATTTTGAGAACGATTTCCGAAGTGGAAATTGAAACGTCAATAAACGTATTTTTATCTTTAATTGTGGCTTATTCCCAGTTTAATACTAATTAATCAGCTGTATATTAGGTACAAGCAACTAGTATGTTTTCTTGATGTAGTTCCTTACGTATATACGATTTCAACGCATTGATTTTAATTTACTAGAGTGAGTGCTATATTCACGTATATATTAATTTACAAGTATTTTTTTAAATCTTTGTATTATTTTTTCGTAAAAAATTGAATTTTAATAAATATGTAACATATTTTAGAAACCTTTGGTGGTAATGTTGGCCTTTCTTTAACGCAAGCTATAACCCTCGCTGGATTATTTCAATGGGGTATTAGACAATGGAGTGAACTGGAAAATCAAATGACATCGGTGGAACGAGTCCAAGAGTATGCTAATCTTCCTACCGAGATAGAAAATCCAGAAATTATTTTACAAAAGCCAAAAACTAGTAACCAAAAGCAGCTTATAAAATTATCCTGGCCAAAATTAGGACATGTTAAATTCCAAAACGTTTCGCTTAGATATTCTAATGAAAACTCTACTGTATTGAAAAGTATCAGCTTTAGCATTGAACCTTCAGAAAAAGTTGGTATTGTGGGCAGGACTGGAGCTGGTAAATCTAGTATTATACAAGCACTGTTTAGACTGGCTGAAGTTGACGGAAGAATTACTATTGATAACGTAGACACCGGAGTACTAAGTTTAGATACTTTGAGATCCAATATATCTATTATTCCCCAGGAACCTATACTCTTTTCTGGGACGTTAAGAAAAAACTTGGATCCTTTCGATGAGTACAGGGATGAAGTAAGTTTTTGTTGATTTTACTATATTGTATTATTTAATAATCAATAATTATGGTTAAGGTTATAAGGACTAATACGTTTTAAACAAATAACACAAATACGTGTATACTTATACAGTGGGCTCGCCTACAAGAATCTATGGTTTTTCGAACTCTGTACTGCTATTTTTCAACAGCTTCTAACAATTTCTATTAAAGAGCAATAAAAAAAAATCTTAATTAAAACAGGACACGTATTTCTTTAGTCAGAAAGTTTAATTAAATCCACACAAAAATACACAAGATAAGTAGATAGTAAGCTACTCCATCACACTTCGACCTTCGACTCCATTTTTGGTGAAGGCGCTGCTTTTGGTGGAGGCGTATATTATGTCACGTGTTATATTGAATGCCACTTTGTATGTCAAATGTCACGTTTTATGTCACGTTCTATGTCACGTTTTATATCACGTATTAGGTCACCTATTACGTCACGTTTTACATCACGTTTTATATCACATTTCATGTCAAACGTCACGTATTATGTAAAATTTCATGTATTAGGTTACGTTCTATGCTAAATATCATATATTTTGTCACGCATAAATGCCATGTATTATGTCATATCATATGTATGATATGACATAATACATGACATAATACGGACATAAAACGTGATATAAAACATGACATAAACCGTGACAATACTTGACATGTGACATAAAACACAACCTTAATTATTTTACATTGTTTTACTAGCGTCCATGCTGTGGTTTCATATAGCAGAATTCTAAAGACATAACAACGTACTAACTGCATTATTAAGGAAATGCTTAGCGCTCTGTCGGTTAATACCTTTTGCTTAGATGATGATCTGGCTTGCTATATTTTGCTTTGATTTTATTAGATAAATATCACTTTCCATTCACCCAACCTAACCTAACCTAAATATTTGTATGATTGTACTCTCTCATCTCATCATTTCTCCATATATCTTATCAGTTATATTTTTGATTTTGCTAATAAATATCAATATGGTTTTCTTTATATTCTCAAATTCTAAAAACTATGTAATGAGTATATCTTAAGTTGTTGATGCCCACTCTGTTGACAAAATATCTTCTATTCTGTCTTCCATACCTTCACCAAAAAGCTTTTCTGCATATAAATTACACAAAAGAGAGCCCACATCTCTGTCGAACTACTGTCATAATAGGAACTTATTCGAATGTCTGCCTATTGTCACATAGCTGAGTTTAAAATAAGTAAACGCAACTCAGTGCGCATGACAATCGGAACGAGTTTAATATTTGTGCGTTTCTTTAAAAACTAAGTGATTTTGAATCATTTTATTTCTGTAGTATATTATTTCAGATTCTATGGAAAGCGTTAAATGATGTAGAACTTAAAATAGCTGTAGATGAACTGCCAAATGGGCTAGAAAGCAAAATAGCAGAAGGTGGTAGAAATTTTAGTTTAGGGCAAAGACAACTGATATGTTTAGCAAGAGCTGTAATTAGGAATAAGAAAATTTTAGGTAAACTACTTTTATTGTGTAATAAGAACTTAAAGTAAATTTTCCTTCATCCTTAGCCCTGCAACCTTCTGCAGATGTTGATCTGTTAAACTATCTATTTTATTGTATCAATATATTTTAAACTTTTAAATTTTTAAATCGATTTTATAACTATCGGTTTCTAGAAAAGTACTCGCAGTTTATTTTTGATGGGTTTTTCTTTGGTCATATTGTTGTATTGCTCTCATTGTCTATTTAGTACAAGTTGGCAATGTGTCCAGTATTCTTAATATGTTGGCTCAAAGCTATACTTGTGGGCTTCCTCACTTAAAGGCAAAAACACACCAAAGACAAGTATTAGAAGGAGAATCAGTAGAAATTTTCTATGGGAAATTGCCTTATATAAGGAGTTTATCAGCACAGATCACAAACCCTTTTAGACAGTTTAACATAATGATAGCAAATTCAATGTACAAAAGATAAGGGACATACTTCACATACACTCACCTGACAGAAAAAATAAAAAAACTGGATAACTTTAATGTAGTGTATTCTATTCCATGTGGTTTCTGTTCGGAAGTGTACGTCAGTCAAACCAGACAGAATCTATCAAAAATAATAGTTTTGCACAAGAGTGATGTTGTAAGGAATACTAACATGAACATTTGACATAAAGTTGTAGTTTTTGTTTTTTTTTTAGATGTTTTTGTATTGTATTTGTAAAAATACCCTTTTATGTTGTAAAGTTTTTATTTAAACAATCGTAAAATAGTTTCGAAACACAATTCAGATTTCTGCTTTATAATCTGAGCCTTCTAAGAATTGCAAGGCAAACAGACGTTGATAAAAGATGTTAAAAGAGACATGGGGAATCTAAAATTTGCATTCCACGACATGTCTTTTACAACTAAGCAGAAATCCTTAGCGAATTGTGTTTCTTGTACTCCCATAGAGTATATCCGAATAAAATGAGAAAAGGCAGCAAATATTTGATTTCACGCAAACAAATCCTATGTATCTCTTGATACGTATTTCGACCTAATAGGTCTCGTCAGAAGAGCTATTCATAGGGTTTCTCAACGTGAAAAATCAATATTTTCTGCCTTTTAAGAAGCAACAATAACATGGCTTCGATACGGACGCAGTAGCGACATCTAATTAAACAATCGTAAAATAGTTTCGAAACACAATTCAGATTTCTGCTTTATAATCTGAATTGAATTATCTGAATTGTGTTTCAAAACTATTTTACGATTGTTTAATTAGATGTCGCTACTGCGTCCGTATTGAAGCCATGTTATTGTTGCTTCTTAAAAGGCAGAAAATATTGATTTTTCACGTTGAGAAACCCTATGAATAGCTCTTCTGACGAGACCTATTAGGTCGAAATACGTATCAAGAGATACATAGGATTTGTTTGCGTGAAATCAAATATTTGCTGCCTTTTCTCATTTTATTCGGATATACTCTATGGGAGTACAAGAAACACAATTCGCTAAGGATTTCTGCTTAGTTGTAAAAGACATGTCGTGGAATGCAAATTTTAGATTCCCCATGTCTCTTTTAACATCTTTTATCAACGTCTGTTTGCCTTGCAATTCTTAGAAGGCTCAGATTATAAAGCAGAAATCTGAATTGTGTTTCGAAACTATTTTACGATTGTTTAATTAGATGTCGCTACTGCGTCCGTATCGAAGCCATGTTATTGTTGCTTCTTAAAAGGCAGAAAATATTGATTTTTTACGTTGAGAAACCCTATGAATAGCTCTTCTGACGAGACCTATTAGGTCGAAATACGTATCAAGAGATACATAGGATTTGTTTGCGTGAAATCAAATATTTGCTGCCTTTTCTCATTTTTTTTTATTTAAAATTTTAAATGATTGTTTAACATATTTTATGACAATGTCACTACAAGGACTAACTATACATTTTTGATGTAAGTTTTAGATGCTAACTTTTACCACTTGTACTAAATAAGTTTTCCATTTCGGTGCTAATGAAGGTGACAGCCTTTCACCGAAAATTTAACATTTAAAATAAAGTTCTTTACCAAAGTTTGCTCAATATGTATTTTTTATATCACATAATTTTTTATCTTTAATATACTAACTCCTTAATAATACTTTAGTTTTAGATGAAGCTACAGCTAATGTTGATCCAATGACTGACGAAATAATTCAAACGACAATTAGGGAAAAGTTTGCTAATTGTACTGTCCTAACCATAGCGCATAGGTTACATACTATTATGGATTCAGATAAAATATTAGTAATGGATGGCGGAAAAGTAGTAGAATTTGATCATCCCTATTTACTTTTGTTAAAAAGAGGACACTTTTATCGTTTGGTTTCAGAGACGGGAAGTTCTGAAAATCTAACGGCAATTGCCGAAGAAAATTTTTCTAGGAGAAATTCTGATGAGAGTGAAAAAGTTGTATAATTACTATATTATTTATGTACAATTAGAAGACTATATTTACTCAAGTTAGGGTGTTATTTGACAGTTTAGTTAATTTTATTTAACTTGTATGTATGTTTAACTTGTGGAAAAATATTATATAAGTTTTTAATTAAAGTTTTTTTAGATCAAATAAATAATAATAAAAACAAAAACCCATTCAAATAATCTGTAATTATTAGACTTATTAAAAAGAAAACGTAATTTGAAAAAGCTATGAATTTAACTGTTTTCTTATTTACTACATACATTTGGGCAAAAGTTTAAGTAAAAGTGATGAATTAACGACTAACTTACTAAACAGAAATCGTTTTATCTTCGGATAGAAGTTTTTTTACTGCACAGCTTTGAAGCCTTCACTTTTCAGTTACAAAAAATTTAACCCTTTCGTGAAAAAATGAATCAAAGCGAAATAATGAAACGTGAAAAATTAAACAAAAATATAAACAAGCACTGGGTAATTAGAGACATAAGTAATCTGAAAACAAACAAGAGGGAAGCAATTGTGATAAACCCCATAAAAGCATCGAAAAAAGAAAAAGGTCAGAATATAGTGCTCAATGAGGAAATGAAATACGGGTTTTTAAACTAAAATTGTTGTTAATCCCTAATAAAAATAGTAAATTATATTAATATATATGAAAGGGGTTTCTACTTCCTTCTCTCAACCATTTTCTCCATTTTTCTTCGTCCTCCCATTTTCCGTCTTCCAATACTCTTCTTTCCATTGCTTCATCTACCTCATCCCTGAAAGATCTTTTGGTCAGCTTCTTTTGCGTTTTTCTCCACTCAGTTATTTTTGTTATCCATCGGTTTGGGTCTGTTCGTCTGACATGTCCGTACCACGTTAATCTTTTTTCTTCAATGTAATTTAAGCTGTTTTTCTTTATCTCCATTCGTCTTTTGACTTCGTCGTTGGTTATTTTGTCCATTCTGGAAACTCTGCAGCTTCTTCTCCAGTAGTCCATTTCTGTGTCGTTTATTTTGTTTCTACTGGTTTTGTTTAAGACCCAATTTTCTGCTCCATATGTTAGAATGCTGCGAATCATCGTGTTATAAATTCTTTTTTTGTTATTTTTTGTTATGTGTCTGTTCCATAGGATTGGATTCAGTTGTCTTATAGAGTTTCTACTTTGACCCACTCAATTTTTAATTTCTTGTTCCGTAGTACCTTTATTTGATATAATGAACCCCAAGTATTTAAATTTATCGGTCCCCTTTATTTCCCGCCCGTCATCCACTTCCAGGTTATTTGTTGGTTCTTGTGTTGTGTTTAGATATTCTGTTTTGTTAATGTTTATTTCTAGACCATTTATATTATATTCTTCTTCTATATATTATGACCTGATCGCCGGCGAAACTGAGGGTATACAGATGGTCGTTCCTTATGGGTACTCCCATTCCCTCACATTTCCTTTTCCATGGCTTTAGGGCGTATTGAAGAAATATTTTAAAGAGTGTAGGTGAAGTTGAGCAGCCCTGTAGGAGACCTTTCGTGGTTTTAAATGGTTTTCAAAACTTGTTACCTACCTTGACTGTAACATTATTATGTGTGTACATGGACTTCACTACACGGGTCAGTTTATCTTTTACTCCTATTTGTTGCATGGCTTCCCACAGTCGTTGTCTGGGCACAGAGTCGTATGCCTTTTTTAGGACAATAAAGGCTAGATGTACTGGTCTGTTCTTTGCCATCTTCTTCTCTATTAGCTGTTGTATAGTGTAGATGTGGTCAACAAATGATTTCCCAGCTGTAAAACCTGCCTGGTCGTCCTCTATTTTATTTTGGATTAGTTTTTCTATTTTTTCCTTTATTATTTTTCCATATAATCTTCCTATAGATAGTAAAATGCTTGAGCCTCTGTAATTTTCACATTTTCTTTTATTCCCCTTCTTAAAAATAGAGATAATAGGGGCTGTCGACCATTCTGTAAAACCTGCCTGGTCGTCCTCTATTTTATTTTGGATTAGTTTTTCTATTTTTTCCTTTATTATTTTTTCCATATAATCTTCCTATAGATAGTAAAATGCTTGTGCCTCTGTAATTTTCACATTTTCTTTTATTCCCCTTCTTAAAAATAGAGATAATAGGGGCTGTCGACCATTCTTCAGGTTGTTGTTCGGTGTCCAAGGCTCTCTGAAACATAATATGTATCATACGGAACAATTTTTCAGAGCCGTATTTAATTAGCTCGGGTGCTATATCTCCGGGGCCTGCAGACTTTTATTTTTTTTTTGTTTTATGTTCTTTTTTACTTCTTTCAATGATAAATTTAGTTGTTCCTTTGTATTTGTTGTTTATTGAATGAATTAATTTTGTTCGCTTTTCTGTCAGGAGTTCTTGGTAGTAATCATTCCATTGTTTTTCGCTTATGAAAGTAAAATGTGTTTTTTCCTGTTTGTTTTCTTTCAGACTCTTTATGCCTTTCTAGGATTTTGAGTTCTTTGTACCTCCTATGTATTGTTCGATGTTCATACATGTTGGTTCCCAGTTATCATTTTTATCTTTTATTATTAATCTTTTTACTTCTCTGTTCTTCTCTCTGTATCTTTCTAGGACCACTTGTTCTCTTTAGCTTAACCATTTATGATATAATTGTTTCTTCTTCTTAAACATTCTTCGGTGTTCTCTAATAGACGTTGTCATATCTATTTGTTCTTCTCTCTTCGCAATCTTAGGCTTCCGCTGCTGCTTCATTTATGCAAGATTTTATATGTTCATATATTTTGTCTATGTTCTCATAACTAAACTCCTTCAGTTTTTGGTCTAACCTTTGTCTGTACAAGTCTTTCACGGATTCTTCCCTTAGCAAGTGTAGTTTGTACTTCGTTTCGGCCTGCATTTGAGTTTTATTTACCACTGTGCTTTTTGATTGATTTGTGGTTTTGCAAGAGAATCGCATTATTGCTATCAGTAATTTGTGGTCAGAACCACATTCCGCTCCCCTTTTAACTCTGACATATGTAACTCTGAACCAAATTATATTAAAATGAAACAATAAAATATTTTAATAATATTTATTTTTAAGATTATTAAGATTAGGAATATTTTAATTATTAATTTAATAGATTTAATAAAGACCGACGCAAACTAATCAGTAGAAATGTTATACGAACCAAAGTAATAAAACGTGGCTATAATTATTAAGATACCAAAAAAGTGCGATCTAAGCGAAAGCGCCCACCAAACTAGCGTGACACGTAACATGGCAGTGACATAGCACAAGCACGGAACTAGCATGGCAGGTAGCGCACACTACTACATTAAAAAGGCTAGTTAAATTCAAAATATCGCCCTCTGAGGATGAAGTTATGCTAACTCTTTTAAACGTCAACAATATGAACAAAACTCGCCCGCAACGCCAGTTTTAGGTACACCGTTATTGAAAAGAGATGCAGAGGCATAGTAGATTTAATTTTTAATTAGGTTTTTAAAGAATTAAAAAATTCCGGACTTACGTTGTCATAGATACCTGGAAATGTTTCAATTAATGAGCGAAAACAAATATTAAATTCTTCCATATTTAATTTTTTTAACAAACACATGCCAAATGCAATGTACAGTACGTAGCAAAAAGTAGAACAAGCTCTATTTTTAACGACGTAGCGTAGCAAGCTGCATGACGCCACTATCACTGTCATTTTAGTGTGCACTGAATCATTGGTTGGCATTGGTTACATTTTAAGTAGCATTCTAGATGTAACATTCTTATGACAAACCTTGTAGTCAGCGGTATAATTCTGATTGAGAGCCATAGGATCAACCAAGTAATAGCTTACAAATATCTAGGCCATGAGATTCGCTTAGGCCGAGATAATCAGACAACTGAAATACAAAGAAGGATAGGTCTCACATGGGCTGCCTTCTTCTTCTTCTGGTAGCACTACAACCCCGGGTGGGTCTTGGCTGACTGCACAACCTGCTTCCATCTCGAACGGTCGTCCATGATATTTAAGTCAGTGGGTAGCCCCATTGCTCTCAAATCTGACCATGGGTTGCCTTGGGTAGATTGAATAATATTTTGAAGTCTAGTATCCCAGTTTGTTTAAAAAGAAAGGTTTAAAAGAACAATCGATAAAATAAGAGTTACACAACGTGCTATGGAAAGAACAATATTAGATATTACCATCTGAGATAAAGTACCAAACTTAGAAATAAGAAGAACAGGAGTCACAGATGCAGTTGAAAAAATAGCCATTGCTAAATAAGCTTAATCTGGACATGTTGACAGATTAACGGATGATAGATGGACCAGAAAGATTCTGGAATGGAAAGCGCATCGCCACAAAAGAAGCTCAAAATAGAAATAAGTGGAAAATTTTACGGGAGGCCTACGTTCAGCAGTGGACAAATATAGGCTAATTGATGGTGATGATGAACATTCGAGATAGGCGCTACTTGCCACTTGCCATGCCAGTTTGGAGGGCACTCTCCCTAAGTAGATGCGAGACTTGCAGAAGCCAACGCTAGACAAGAAAGTAAGAAGCAACCAAGCAACCTTTCGCGCTAAACGCTCCACTATCGCACATTTTGAACAACGTGCGACGTTGGGACCTCACCTCTACCTGCAGGTTCTCCCTGACATGGATAACGGGCAGGTGGTCTTATAGTAACATAGGTATGACGAGGAGATGTGAAGCCGCATGCTATAGCTAGCGAGCCACCCGCATCTCAGAGACGGACTTGTCGCAGAATTGGTTATGCCAGAATAGGATAAAAATGAAAGAGCTCCTCCTCCTCCTTAATATACTAAACTCACATGCGCTGTACTCCACCTAAATCGAGGCGTGCTGCGTTGTCTGCATTCGAAAGTCTTCGGACTTTCATTACACAATTATGCTGATTTCTTGAGTGGGAGTAAAACAAATTTAAACCGGTTTTTTGTCAGTGTATTGCGAAATATTGCTAAGCCAAATTCTTCTGACCAGATATCTTCGAGGGAAAGATGTGCTTGTTTAGAAGTCCTGCAAAGTAAAAAAGCTCAAATAAAGCCTTAAGTTCTGCTTTATGTGTTGCTTGTATGTATCGTTGTTTCGAAGTAAATTTTGATTTTTGAATTTCTATTTCTCTATTTATGCTGTCGAAAATTATCTCGAAAATTTAATCGGTAAAAAATATCTGCCATATTTCTTTCGGGCTTTTACTGTTTTACATTTTTGTTTTGGACCAGGTAAATGTACAACTAAATTTTTGGCCGAGGTCCTTGTTCTCTTCAAAATTAATGGCTGCAAGTACCTATCACTTAAAACCATTACGAGCAAAACATCCAGGACGGTCATATGTAGCATTTGTTTTCATAGATTCCTCATTATTGTCTGTTCGCTCCTGTAATTCTATAATAGTACATTCATCAGATGCAGAATCGTTGATTAAGATATCCTCGACTTCGCTATCGTTTTCATCTAAGGACTCCTCGTATGCCAGATCGTCATTCTCGTCTTTGTATAACTCTTTTCAAAGCTCTGTTTCAGTAAAAGGACGCCGTCATTCATACTGCAGTTGGAATGCACTTCGTTTCAAATTTTTATCAGTTATTTTCCTACAATAAATCATTATTTAAATAACCAAAACAAAAAATAATAAATTTAGCTTACCGCAAAATATTATAACGTAAACCACAACGTGGGGTCAAAATCAATTCAAATCCTTATTATTCGCAGTCAGGTCAAAAAATACGTACACACACCAGAACCTACAAATGAAAATGAACACTGAAGCTATGTTAGCTATGTGAAATTTCAGCCCAGTGTCTTAACTGCGCGCAAGCGTGCTTAAGAAAAATGAAACTGCAAGGTCACGGACGACCCCATGTTGTGGTACTAGGGTTAAACTCCAGGGATATGTTGAGTTACCATAGCAGCGGCTACCTACTGCAGTGTGCTATTCCCAACGGTGGGCCATGTGGTTCGATAAGTCTTTACCCAAAAAGGTAGTCAAAAATTTATATAAGACCCAAAAACTAGAATAATAAATCTTGTATTAGGAACATCATAGCTTTTTAAATATTTTCTTGTCATTTGAAAATTACACATAATTACAAATTTTAAATAGCAAATAGCACATTGGCAAGGATCGAATAAATATAATCATTATTAAATGAATTAGTTAAATTATATTAAAGGTACTAACTTCACTTGGGAATAATAAATTAAAAAATAAAACGGGGTGTGTAGTTTTAGGTTAATTTAAATACGAAATTAAAAAAATACAGACATAAAAAACGATATCAACTAGAAATGTACCCACCCCAGAAAAAAGATTTAACAATACAAATAAAATTACAACTAAAAATCCAGCTTAAAAGAATAGTTATAATTTTTTATAGTCTGGAAGGTCTTAAATACATAAAAGAGAAATCTGATAACGCCTAATTGTTTCAATAAATTTTTTGATACTAATTATTTTCAACTACATTAAAACGTAACAATTGATAGATTAGACCATTTTTTAACAATAGTTACGTTATTAAGTGTTCAAATTGTGCTCAATTTGTGAGTTGACAGTACCCTAATCGATGGTAGAATGCGTCTACCACATTTCTCCATGATTGTTTAGAAATTATTTGAGATTAATCGATAATTCGTTGCCTTTGTTCTGCAAGACTTGGCTGGTTAAGTTTTGTAAACTGAATTTTTCAAGTAACCCTAATAAAAATATTCTTTAGGATTGAAATCGGGTGAACGTGGAGGCCATTCAATTCTACCTTGTCTACCAATTTATCGTACGGAAAATATCTCATTTAAATAACGCCGAACATTTACACCAACTATCTGACGTTAAATTTCCTTCGATAAAAAATGACCCAATTGACTAAGTACCACCTGATCATACATTTAATTTTTGTGGTCTGGTATGGTTTTCAAGCATTCAGTGTGAATTTCATACGAGTTCAACTATTCAATATGAGTTCAAAAATATGTAACACTTATGATTGTATGTAGTCTGGAAGGTCTTAAATACATAAAACAGTGCAAAATATGTAGGTTTTAATAAATTTAAATATTTAAATGTAGAATGCTGTGATATTGACATTTGTTCTCGATTTACATTATAAACTAAAACTGACAGTAGTTGTGTTTCGAAAAGTTCTGCAATTTAAATTGCTTCTCTAAAATGCCGTTCTCTAAACCGTTCTCCTATTCATAAGGCGACGGTACAAAAAACTGTAAAGCGATTTGAGAAATCTGAAGAAGGTAATGACAGATGGAAAGAGAAAAGTTTTGTTGAAGATCCACATACATCCTCCGGCAGGGTTGGGCAAGTACATGATGTAGGTCATTCTTGAGTCTTACGTATATTACGTAAAAATAAGTTTAAACCATACAAAATAAACTTATTGCACGAATTAAGTGAAGATGACTTCGATCTTAGATTTGAGTTTACTAAGGTAATGATGGATAAAATTGAAAATTATTAAAATTTCGTTAACAGAATATGTTTTCCGATGAAGCAAACTTTACACTGTGTGGAAGTGTAAATCGACACAATTGAAGGTACTGGAGTGACGCAAATTCACACTGAATGCGTGAAAACCATACTCAAAGACCACAAAAATTAAATGTATCGTCAAGTATAGTAGGTACTCAGTCAATTGGGACATTTTTTATCGAAAAATATTTAACGTCAAATAGTTGGTGTAAATGGCGTTATTTAGATGAGATATTTCCCGGACGATAAATTGGTAGATAAGGTAAAATTGAATGGCCTTCACGTTCACCCGATTTCAATCATAAAGATTATTTTTATTAGAATACTTGAAAAATTCAGTTTACAAAACTTAACCAGCAAGTCTTGCAGAGCTAAGGCAACGAATTATCGATGAATCTCGAATTGTTTCTAAACCATCATGGAGAAACGCATGTGTCAAAATGTGATAGACGCATTCTACCATCGATTAGGGTACTGCCAACTCATAAATTGAGCACATTTTGAACACTTGATAACGTAACTATTATTAAAAAATGGTCTAATCTATTAATTGTTAAGTTTTAATGTAGTTTAAAATAATTAGTATTAATAAATTTATTGAAACAATTAGGCGTTGCCAGACTTGTGTTTTATGTATTTAAGACCTTTCAGACTATATAAAATCATAAGTGTTACATATGGTTGAATTCGTATTGAATAGGAGATTTTAATAATGACTAAATATACAGGGTGATGCATTTAAAAAACCAAAGTTACTAATAATATAAGAGAAACGGAAAAACTGACAACATTGAAAATATCAAATATGGAATCTCCGTATCCCAAAATAGGTGTACCTTAAATTTTGTACAATTATAACTAGCAATTTACGAGATAATTGTCCGTTTCCAGACTTTTGGGTCACTCTGTATATTGTATTTTTGTCTTTTGCCAATTTCTGAGCTCCAAAGAACTTCATTAAGGTATCCAATTGTTCTACGGGCCTGGGTTATTCGTTTTCTAATTTCCCTATTGACTGTGCCTGTGGTGTCGAAATCAATTCCTAGGTAGGTATATTCAGTGCAAAATGCAATTTCGGTTGTGTCCATCTGAATGTTGGATAGTTCTGCGCCTATTGGGAGATATTTTGTTTTTTGTGTATTGAGTTCTAAACCCCACTTTTAGTATTCTTCCTGTAGTTTTCTGGCCATATATGTCAGGTCTTCTTTATCGTTGGCTATAAGGACTTGATCGTCTGCAAACTGTAGGGTATATAGGCAAGTTTCTTCCAGGTCAATGCCCATTCCTCTGCACTTTCTCTTTAACTGATACAGTGCTTTCGCCACGGAGATTTTAAACAATGTGGGGGATATGAAATACCCCTGCCGGAGTCCCTTGTTTACAGGAAATTTTTTTGAAAATCTATTTCCAATTTTTATTCCCGACGTTGATTCTTCATAAAGCTGTTTAAGGGCGTTAATTACTGTGTGGTTAATGTTTGTTTCCTGCAAAACTTTCCATAGCTTTTTAGCGGGTACAGTATCGTAGGCCTTCTGAAGATCTATAAACATAAGGTGGGTTTCTTGGTTGGTACTTGATCTTTTTCCTATTATTTGTCTCAAAACAAACACATTATCGGTGCAGCTCCTTCCCACTCTAAAGCCAGATTGTTCCTCTTTTTTTTTGTTCCTTATATTCTTGTTCGATAATGTCTCGAAGTATCCTTCCATATAGGCGACTTAAGGTACTGGTTACTGATATACCTCGATAGTTTGAGCAGTCCAGTTTACTTCCCTTCTTATGTATAGATGATATGAAGGATACTTTCCACTCATGCGGGACTGCTCTACCGTTTAGATATTGGTTTATATACCAGGCTTATCGTTCAAATAGTTTGTTAGTGCCGCATTTGATAAGTTCTGCTGGAATTCCCTCTGGACCTGCAGCTCGATGATTTTTAGTAGTTGTATCGTTTTCATGACAATCATCTCATCGATGTTTATCGTTTCTCCCTGTATTTGTATTTCAGTTAGAGACATTTCTCTATATTCCTCTCTGTTTTCTGTTAATAGATTTTCGTAATGTCGGATCCAGTTCTCTGTTGTTATTAATTGTATGTTTGTTTCTCTTTTTTCATTTGATTTATCTTTTGTCAGAAATTTCCACGTCTCTGAGCATTTTCTACCTCCTATATATGTGTCTATCTCTTTGCATTTTTTGTATCACATTTCTCGTTTAGCTGTGTTTACTAGTTGTCGTGTTCTTCTTTTAATATCTTTGTGTTCTTCTCTATCCAACTCCTGTTTTGTGTTTAGCCATTTGTGGTATGCTTGTTTCTTCCGAAGTACTAGTTCTTCAATTTCTTAATTCCACCAAAGTTTTTTACTAGCGGAATTAGTTTTTAGTCTCATGGCCTCCTCTGCTGCTTCTTTGATGCTACTCGTTATGTTTTCGTTAACTTTTTCTACTGACTGGTCTTCTATATTATGTAGCAACTTTTGGTCTAATCTGTGCTGGTATAGGTTTCTTGTGCTTTCGTTGATAAGGCTGTTTAAGTTATATCATTTGTTAGTTATCACTTCTGTTTGTTCAGGTTCCTCATTAACGTTATTGTCCTTAAACACGTTAGATTTAAAAGGAAATACCATTTTTGTCCTAACCATATAGTGGTCGGAACCACACGTCGGTCCTCTAAGTACTCTTACATCATTCACTTTTATGGTAGTGCTTTGTTTGACTATTACATAGTCAATGATCGATTTTAGGTTCCTTGTATGCTGTACCCATGTGTATTTGTGAATATCCTTTCTTGTTTATACAAGTCGTTCATTATTCTCAGAGTATGACTCTGACACACTTGGATCTGCCTTTCTCCATTGTCATTCAGGTTTATTTCACCATATGGACCGATCACCTCACAGTTTATTCTTTGACCCACCCGGCTATTCAGATCTCCCAGTACTATCAGTTCTCGTGACTTTCCTATGTTGGTGATTATGTCGTTTAATTTTTCGAAAAAACTCGTCCTTAGCAGCAATTGATTCGTCAACTTAGATGGTGTAGACTCCAAGAATTGTCACTGGCGTTTGATTTATGTTGATATTAACACGTATGATATTTTCGTCGATTGTCTCTAAATCAGTTATTTTGTGTTTGAATTTTTTGTGTATCATTACAGAGATTCCACTCTTTGCTCTTTGGTGTTTTGGGATGCCACTGAATATGTGTGTATAGTTATTTACAGTTTGTGCCAGTCCTTTTTTTCTTAGTCTCCGTCAAGACTACTATATCCATGTGGGCGTTTTTTAGTTCATGAATAACTTCTTCCATTTTTACTTTTATTTCCTGGACATTCCATGTACCAATATTTAATATCCGTTTCTGGAGCTTGCGTCTTTTTCTATATAATCCGTCCAAAATTCCGAGGCAAGCATTAGGCTTTTTAGTAATTTTCAGTTTTTAAAAGTGACAGGGAACTGGCCTGACGCCTAAGCCCTCAACCTGGAGGACCAGATAATTTTTCCTTAAGGTTTTCTTCCTCTAGATCGACTGTCTTTCGGGACTTTAGAGATCGATCTTGCCTTCTTGTTTTTTATTCCTGCCCTTCGATTTTGTTTTCATCCGCCTTCATCGCCGTTGTGGTCTTAGAATAGAGTATTGGTTTTATACAATCCCTAAAATCCAGGGATGCCACTTCCGCCATCCACGCCGTACCGAAGATCTTCTCCGCCGTGCCTACCGTTGTGGTCTTCACCTGTATCCCTAGGCAGGGGTCCGGGTTATACCCCACAGAACTGGGTCCCAACCTGAACTTAGCCATCTATTCACTCCGGCCTACCTGAAGTGATAGATGCCCACCCCCGCGGCTTGGACGCGCCAGGTTGGAGTTATCCACGTGAGCGACAGAGAAGATGACTCTGTGCTCTGTGGGACGAGTTAATGGGCATGTATGATTCCATACCCAAAGGCTTTTCAGGCTTTTCTCTAGTCTACATTTTAATATATTAGAACTCAAATAAAATGTTTACACATATCATGACAGATAGCTCATTCACGCCGCCAATATGTTTTTTCAAAATTTTGTAATAGTATTACATATTTGGATTAATATTTTATATATTTTGATTACCAAATACTCGCTTAAGTTTGTTTTGTAATTCTGATTCATAAGTTAGTTATATAAGAAATTTTTTTTCAATTATTCTGATTGTTACATTTAAATTAAATTCATTTAGTGACTGTTAAAAATATGCTAATTTTATACATATTAGCTTACAGTTTCCATTTAAATGTTTAAAAAAAATTTTCATTAATATCTATTTACTTTAAAAAACTGGTTAACTTTAGTTACAATACTCAGAAATAGAAGAAGAACTGTCACACTTTAACCTACATTAGCTTGTCAAATTTACCTCTTAAAGTCTATTAGCCAAAAGAAACTTAATTTTTCCAGCTCCTCTCCTACTAAGTGATGTAGTGCCAATAAGTCCCCCTTTTTAAATTTAATGTCTGTTTTGTCCTTTTAATTGTTTTTTGTTTGTCCCTAAGTGTCCTTAATTGTTTTAGTTTTAATAATTTTGACTTATCTGACATACCAATTATCTGCCAAAACAGTGGTCAAATTCAACTTTATCATAGAAATTTGATAATTAGTTGCAAAAGGAATTGCACACTCATATAATTGTATATACAATTGCTTAACAAACAATCACATTAAACCTTATTCCTATTTTATTTGTTAACATCTATCTACTTAAGAAACTTCCCTGCTAATTATCCAACAGTTATAATAGCAAAACCGAAGATCCAATATCATCAGCAATACAAGATTGTTTGAACTATGTTCTCCGAATCATTAATTATTAATTCTTGTACCGGCATGGAAGTAATGTTTTGTTTATTTACTAATTTATTACAATTGAATCGATTGTTTTATACAAATTTGTGAGTTTTAGTTTGTCTTTTTAAACAATTTTATTCATTTTAAAACACAGACCTGTAATATTGGCATAGTTACTGTAATTTTATTTTTATAAGACAACACCTTAGTATTGGCTTTTTATAATTTCAGCATTTAATTTACTTTGTACCGATTGACCTGATGCTTTGCAAATTGTAGAAAGCGAAACCGTTCGTCTTGGTAGTAAAATTAAATTGATTGTAAGTCTTATTTTATTTCTTTTTACCTATTTAAAATAAAATAATTATTTAAATAAAAGTAATAAACATGTGACGTTTATAACGTTACATACCGTAAACATGTTGTTGCCTACAAGATCAAGGTCAAGCATTTCAATCCATCAATTTTGAAAAGACAACCTAATAACAACTTGGTTATCCATTTTCGCAAGATTGTTTAAAAAAAAAATTTTTTGAAAATAACTTTCGGAGTGGAAATCGAAACGTCAAGCATTAACTAAAAATTTAATTTATAATACAATCAATAATTAGGGCTTAATCCAATATAAACAACATAATATTTCAATTAGACATGCTACATGAAAGTAGTTTCAGACCCTTGGTAATATTTATTTTGTTTATGTTGCGTTTACTACTTTTCTTTACATTTTTGGCATACTTTGGCATAAATGATATAATATAGTTTGAAAAGTACTGTACAGAAATGACAAAAATTTAATTACTAAGCAGTTACCTCTGTGTTACATCCCTTACTCGTAGAAAATAAAAAATTTAAGCAGATCTTATTGTTTTCCTATCTGCGCTTTTACTGACGGAAGTAGGTAAATGAGATTTTCCGCTAGAATTCCTCCTTAACCAACATAATCTTCTTACAAACGGCTTGAATATTTTAAACAATCAAGTTAATCTATTTATTAACAAAAGCGGTGTGCCTACTATTATTTTAAGTACAAGCGTATTTGGGTTAGAGAAATATTAAAGAAAGAAGTATAAAGAACAATGTATCCCTATCTATGACTAGTAAGTAACCTAAATGGTGGTAAGAATAATTTTACGTTCTTTTCTATTTTTCTCTTATTCTAATGAACATATACAGGGTACGCCAAATCTCTAGCTTTCTTTGATTACCACTAAACAATAGAGTACATAAAAAAAATTTCTGATGTATATCAACGTATATTTCTGATATATAACGAAATGAACCAAAGTTGTGTTTTTCAAAATAAAATAACCTGTATATTAATATTTGAGAGTGACTTTTAAAAATTGCAAATTATGCAGTGTAAAATTTACACATTTTCCTCCTTAAAGAATTAACAGATAAACTCGCTCATTATCAAATTTGTCTTCTCACGAATGAATCTGTGTACAATGAGTTACTTAAACTTGTATCTCCCCTGATTTAGAAGAAGGACACAGTTTTATTCTCACACGAAAGGTTGACAACTACTTTAAGATATTTAGCAACTGGACAATCATATGAATTTCTTAAATTTTCTACAAGAATTTCACCACAAGCTTTTGGCCAAATTATTCCCGAGACATGTGTGGCTCTCTACAAAGTTCTACAAGAACTCATAAAAATATGTAAATAATTATAGTGTTAAATGAAAACTCAGAGTTTTTTATTTTTATTTTTTTAACATTTAAAAAAGGACCTGAAGGTCTAATTAAGGAATGAAAAAAACGACTTGGTAGAAGCAGTTTTTTTTTTCTGGAAAATTAGAAATTGTCAAGTATAAAATTTGCAAAATAATTGACTGTTGAGTCTGATGCGCCTGTACTGTCTTCAGAAGGGTAACTGTGTGGACTTCGGGTGGGATATTAGGTCTAGTGCTGTGGACTTTGTAGCGGTTATATTTTGCCTACCACATTGGGCATTACTTATAGATGGTTGAAAGTGGGGACTGAGCAATTACTTGGCTGGAAACAAACCAAAACATTTGCGAACGGCCACTCTTGGTTTGGTTGGAGAGCTGGGTTGTAAGAAAGTGAATTAAATAAATACTAGAATGGGTAACTATAAAGAAATGAATCAAAAATACTTACATAGATTTCCTGGGTAATACAATATAAGAAGGTTCCTAAATTATTTGAAGAAAACGCCGTTTACAAGAATCTTCCTGCTGGATGGAAATAAAGGTTTTTTTTTTCTAACAAATATTAAAGGGTGAAAATATTTTTAAAAGACATAATTCTACACTTCGTTTAGAGAGAAACATTACATATTTTTATTATTATTAATTCAGACCAACAGTTATTACAAATAATATTAACAAAATTTAAAAGCAAACCTTACAAATTACTATTTGTAATGATTTACAACAAGCTCCAGACGTTTAGGAATTTAAATTATTATTAAAATGAAAATATTTAGATTTTTCAACGCAGCGAATATTGAGGTTAACCTTCAAATAAAACAATTCGAATTTATGGTTATGTACCAGATGTCCGAAAGGAATAATCCTAACTGTCGTATGTCGAAAGGAAATATTAAACATTTTTGAAACATTGATTTTAATTATAACAGTTAACTTTATTTAAAAGAATACTAATATGACAATTAGCTAATCCATAAAACTTATAATTTTATTTATTACAATTGTTTAGTTTGTCATGAAAGCAAATTTTTTTTATCAATAAAAAATGTCTTTAAAAAATGTTTTAAATATTAATTTTTCTTTAAACAATGTTTAACAAAAAGTACCTGGTATTATTGGCTGATGTATTTCCTTTAAAAAAATTTTTGAAGTCGGAATTGAAGATCGGAAGAGAAAAATCAAAGAAGCGGCTCTAATTGTGCTAAATGAGACCAATAATTGTGTCGTGAATTCCTTGACAAAATACAGTGGGATCTGGTTACCCGTATTAAAAAAAGTAAGTAGAAAGAAAATACCACTATTAGTAAGTTAGTAATATTAAGGATACATAATTTATGCTTTTTAAATAACATACATGTAAAATCAATTTGGTATTTATTGAGAGTAAACTAAATGTAACACAAAGTACTTACCACTTCGTGATAGTGTTACAAGATCTTTTTCCTGTTTTTTTTTTTTCTCATGACTTACTATGAAATCACTTACAAGAGAATTTTACTGTCATTATGGCATATAATTGTCTTTTTAAAGACGAATCACATGATATTATTTTTCTGGCGGATATTCTCGTCATTTAATTTAATTTCATTGTATTTTTAAACTAAGATTGATTTCATATAATAAAATGGTTTATCTTGCAATAAAGTCGTACCAGGAACGCAACTTAACTTTATTGGCAATACTATTTTAAAGCCATCTACTTGAACATGTATAATATATGTCTGAAATGTCAATATAAATGAGTCAGATAAATGTAACAATAAAACACTTCAAAACTTCCACAAAATTTAAAAAATCTTATCACTACAGCTGTTTCGGCAGAGTGCCTTTCTCAAGTGATCTAGTTTTGGTATTCGTTAACACTAGTCTTTAACGAAATAGGTTGAGGAGCGGAGAACTGTTTGTCCTAAATTGGTCATTAAGAATTATGTCTATGTTTTTTAATTAGTTGATTTCCATAGATTCTAACAAAAATAGCTTAAGGCCTTTATTTTAAATGTGAGGATTTGAAATTGGTCATTAAAAGAATGATTATGATGTAGAAGGTGAAGTGCGTATGTAGAATCTGTTTTTCCATTATTGAAAGCCCTTTTATGTTCTGCTATTCGTTTATTACGTTATTCGTAATGTTATTCGTTCTGCAAAAGGTACTAAGTCAGATAAAGTTAAATTATGAGAAGAATTTTTCAGCAAGTAGCAAAAATCAAAATTTGTTTAATTTATTTATGCTTTGAAGCTATTTTCTTGTGGCATTGTAAATTAATTACTATTTAACTGGGAATAAGCCACAATTAAAGATAAAAATACGTTTATTGACGTGTCAATTTCCACTTCGGAAATCGTTCTCAAAATACAAACAGTAAAAGAAACAAATTTTGTTTTTTGTTACATAGTGAAAAATTCTTCTAATAATTTAATTTTATCTGACTCATTTATATTGACAATTCAGACATACATGATGCATTTTAAAGTAGACGACTTTAAAATGATATTGCCCATATTGTTGAGTTGCGCTCCTGGGACGACTTTACTTATAAGATAGTTCATTCGATTACATGAAATCAACTTTAACTTGAGAATATCCGTCAGAAAAAAATCATACCATGTAATTCGTCTTTAAAAAGACAAACACATGACATGATCACAGTAAAATTCTCCTGTTAGTGATTCCATAGTAAATTATGAGGGAAAAACCAGGAAAAAAACTCATAATACTATCCCGACATTGTAAGTATTTGTTCGTGAATTTAGTTTACCTTTAACAAACATCAAAATTCTGATTTTATATGTTACGTTATTTAAAAAACATAAATGATGTATCCTCTATATGTTACTGACTTACTAATACTGGTATTTTCTTATTAATAACTTCCTCTTTCAATATTGGTAACCAGATCCTACTACATTCTGCCGAGGAATTTGCGACACAATTGGCCTCATTTAGCATAATTAGAGCCGCTTCTTTGATTTTTCTTTTTTTACCATCCATTTCTTTTAGGACTACATCTGAATTATTCCATTGAATCCTATGTTCATTATCCCATGCGTGTTTACATATTTGAGATCTATCAAAATCTCTATTTTTAATATAAGATTGATGTTCACTTATTTTAACATTTAAATATCTATTGGTGTATGTTGGTTTTCTATACACCTGAATCTCATATCCAGTATCGTTCTTAGAGATTAAAACATCCAGGAAAGGTAGCGTGTTATTATATTCCTTTTCCATGGTAAATGTTATTGTCTCTTCTTTATCATTTATATTATTTAGGAATGTGTCCAACAACTCTGATCCATGAGGCCATATTGAGAATACATTATCCACATACGTCCACCATACTGTGGGTTTGAAATTTTGTTTAGAAAAAGTTTCTAAAAAAAATTTCTAAATTTATGACATACCTTTTTGAAACACCCTGTATATTCTATCCAATAGATATTTCGATATTTTGTTTACATGGTAGCCGGCATTATTTGTTCTTAATGTATCTCGTTACTTTTAAATATTAGCCACGTTCTTTTAGCAAATTTTGTTTAACCTAATGATCTCATCGCACACTAAGCAGAAGTGATGTTGGTTTTAGGCGTATAAGATTTGTGATATAGATCACTCCTAACGTAATTACGAATAAGGAACAAAATTGAATTATTAAGTGGGTGTCCTTAACAGTAGGTATGCCAACCTTATTATATTTTTTATCAGCTAAGGTGACATATTTGTAAACAGTTTTGATATAATACTACTGTCGGCGTCGCAACGCAAGAAGATTATTTTATAGTTGGATGGCGGCTATTCTCAAAATCTGGACAATTAATTTCAGAGCGAAGAAGTCGTTTGCTGGGAAAGATAGTACGTGTCTCTGAGTACGTGTCAAATATATTAAGTGTTTTTTAAATGAATATTTTGATTTGGTATGTATGTTTTGGTATAGTTAGTAATCTCATCTAAGCATATACACCAGAACTACTATACTCCCTAAAACGACACTCAGACCTAACTGCAAGACGCAAGAGTTTCGCAGGCTTAGTCCTGTTCTTGCTTAAATCCTACACGGTCAGTCGGTCTTGGTCTTACTTAAATTAGGTGGTCTTGGTTTTGATCGATCTTGGTCTTGCGAAAACGCAAGAATAAGACCAAGACCGATTTTGGGCAATACTAAACATAGAATTCATAGACGCCGTCTTTTTATGAGAATATATGAAAAATATTGTATACAAAATAAATACCTTCGACCTAGCTGACCTAAAAAGGTGAATAACGTTTGAGATTAGATCGGTCATGCCTATGATGTTAAGTTAAGTTAGAAGAAATTTCTATATAAGATTAGGATGTTGCCAAGAGGTTCGCGACGATTATTTTGAACATCTCCTACATTCACATTTATTTATTATCGAATTTATTTTATTTGGCTGTTCCACTCTGTATATAATAAACACAAAAAATTATCCAGTCACAAGTAACTAATGAGAACTTTATAACCAAGCTAATCAAAACATCAAAATCAAAAATGGTCTACTTTGAATACTATTTTTTACAAATCATCTACTAATAATTAATTTCATTATATCAAAAATAAACTGGTCATAGTTATATGCCATTCGCTTCCTTCATTTTAATTTTACATACAAATGCAGACTTTTAATGGATGGCTTAGAATAATCTACCATCAGAAACAATAGTTTTCAGGAGCAGATATGAAATTACAATTGCAAAGGACGGAGCAATCCTCTGGAAAATTCAGAGTTATTCGAAAATTAAATGCATATTTATAATACCATTAGATTTGAATAAAACACAGTAAAAAAGTTATTCCTATTAAGTATATCTAACTGAAATATTTTATTCTGAAACTAGATATCTATCTTTATTCAATCGTTATATATATATATATATATATATATATATATATATATATATATATATATATATATATATTATATTTAAAGCAATAGTATATTCCATAGAGTGAGAGAGTATATATAGTATATAGCAAAATTGTCAGTCAAAATTTTGAGATTTACCTAAACTATATTTAAAATAAAATATACTAAGGTAAATTTAAACGTCAATAACCTTATTTTAAACTTCAGTTGGTTTTTTTTTGTGTGTTTTGGCTTGGACAATTGTCATTCAGCCAGTCTCAATCAAGATAAGTTTATTAATGTAGTGTGTGTGTGTGTGTGTGTGTGTGTGTGTGTGTGTGTGTGTGTGTGTGTGTGTGTGTGTGTGTGTGTGTGTGTGTGTGTGTGTGTGTGTGTGTGTGTGTGTGTGTGTGTGTGGTGTGTTTGTGTGTGTAGAGTAATTGTCTTGATACTTAGCAAAGTCGACGTCATTGTCTTTGCTAAGAGACGCTAATTGTATCCGAACGTCTGCGGTCCCTCCGGTGTGTACCAATCACACAAGGATAGAAATTATTTTCATTTATTAATTTTTTAAATAAACGAAAATTTCCACCCAGGTGGGATTCGAACTCACGACCTTTAGGTTTAAAGGCAGGCGCTCTTATCACTGAGCCACAGAGGGGGTTAACTTCAGTTGTTACTTATACCAAAAAAAAATACTAATAATTTGTGAGCAAGTATAACGATAGTAGATTCAAGTACCAGATAGAATTTTTTTCTTAAGTTGTAGTATAAAATTTTCGATGGATGAATAATACAGGTTAATTGGGAGACAACATATCCTGTTTCGGTAATATTTATTTATTTATCCTGTTGTTTACATCTCGACATGTGTTGTGTTTGTTGAGTCTCATTAGGTAATACCAAATTTAAGAGAGACTAGGAGTGAAAAAGACAGCATTTTTAACAAATTTTCTACTTAGTAGAATGATATCGCTACGTAGCGCCCTCTACTTCAAATGAGAGAAAATAAACAGCGCTGTGTTTCACTAAGCTTCGTACAAACTGCTAGTGTCATGAGACTGAATAGCTCATAAATGTAAAGTCATGACGTTATCTCATAGATAGATTGTATCATTTTGAGTGATATTGGTTGACAGGACGATGACACGGGACAGAGGCATGGCCTCATGGCAGAAATAGAGATTAAGCAGTTATAATAGATTATCATTATGATTATCGACCAGCCAATCGCGTCCACTGCTGGACATAGGCCTCCCTCAGTTCTTTCCAGTATTCTCTACACTGGGCCTTTTGTAGCCAGTTTCCCGCTATACGTTTTATATCATCGGTCCATCTAGTCGATGGTCGCCCTCGGCCTATTTTTATAGTTTCTGGGCCTCCATTGGTCTTGTCCACCGTATATCTTGTGTTCTGGCTAAGTTCTCTACCCAGTTCCAATTAGCTGTCGTGGTTCTTTCGATGACGTCTTGAATTGCTTCGAACTTCAGTTCAAGATTATCATTAAACAAGAAAGAAATAAAGATATACAATTTTGCAGTCAGTATTAAACAATAATACATGGCTCAGTCTTGTGGTCATCAAAACCTACTGCCTCCAAACTAAAACGAAAACAAGAAGTTGTTAGAATTAGACCAATATGGAGTTTAGAATACCTTATCCAGTATAATTTGAAGGTAACGTGTTTCTAAACATTCGCAGATTCAAACAGACATTTGAAATTTACCATTTGGTCAGACATGATGACAATTGCTCTTCTGTTACATTTTTTGGGAGACGAAGGACTTGATGTGTTTAACACCTTAAAGTTAAATGATGCACGAGTTGTAGCTCATAAAAAGTAGGTTCTTATTTGTAAAATTCCAAAGAATTAAATATTTTCACGTGAAATAACCAAAAAAATGTAGCACTTTTCGAGAAAAACTCATCAAAACTTTGTGAAAGAATTTAAAAAGCTTTATTTTTGTTGTTTTTTTGTTTTTAGCATTAAAACTAAGCCAGTTGGTTCTTTTTCTCAAATAAAGTTGGTTCTTTTTTTTTCGTCAAACATCATGAAAACCACCCCCTAGTTAGCACACCACATAAAATTTATAGTTACCTCTTTAAAATTTACTTTATTTATGTATTGTTTATGACATATGTAACATTTACTGGTTAAAAGTGCTTATTTCTGAAAAAAAAAAATTGATTGTTTTAAAATCAAAGAAAATATTTTAAAAATTTGAAAAAAAAACGCATTTTTTCATATTACCTTAAAGAATATTAGTAATACGAAAAATATTACGCAGTAAAAAATTTGGGATTTCTGAATATTTTCTTTTCTTTTTTGTTTTTCTGAGATATTACTATTCATAGTTTGCATACACTCATGATTTAATACACTTATACACGCATGATACTTATTTCTTCGTTCTTTATTTATTTTTTCGTTCTTTTCTTTCTTTGTTCGTGTTCACTATCATTTTAATTAGTCATCTAGAATGCATTCAGACCAGGTCTGAGGATCAGCAACAACCCCTATTGCGAGTCTTACGTTGCCATGTAGGATATATGTTAAATACTTTAACATCATAACATCTTTTTAACAATAATGCAACACAAATTTTGTAATTTTTTAAAGGTTTTTACCTAGATATTTAGTGACTTCACTCATGTATACTTGGTAAGTATTTAACCACATTGCTTTTACAACCTTAGTCTAAATTTAACCCTTATGTTTGCTTTAACCAAAGTGCTAATACTTATTCCAGGTAATATTACACTAATGATGGACTTTTTAGTCCAAAAATTTTCTGTGAAGTAGCCCAAAAGAGATTTTAAATTATATCTGTCGGGATGTAGCCCGATAGAGATTTTTATAAAGGTCTTTTATATAAAATTACTTTATTTATTTTAAATATATTATTTAAATGTTAAAAATATAGAAAACAATATGAACCTTGGCATTAGTCTACACTAGCACCTGCTGCTCAATTTTTTCTAAGAGGGACTGTTTTAGTGCTTTTGCACTAAAAAGCACTAAATCAGTGGAAACGTAAATGTCACGGTATGGGTATAGACCTCGGAGAGGTTTGCTTATATACCTTACAATTTTCTAATGATCAAGTCATCATAACTAATGATAAAGACGATCTAGAGTTTATGGAAAGGAAACTAAATGAGGAGTATGAACAGTGGGCTTGGAAATTAAAGTGGAAAAAATTAAATACCTATCCATTGGAGTTAAGTTATCCAATATCAAACTAGAGAATAATGAAGAAATTACATCCTGTAGTGAACACACGTACCTGGGAGTAATCTTCGATATAACGGGAAAAAAAGATGAGAAAATAAATAAGAGGGTAACACGAGCTAGAGCAACAATTGGCTGCCTAAATGGAATACTTTGAAACTCCGAAATAGGAATAAAACGAAAATACGATATATGTATATATGAAGCATTAATTAAAAGCAGCCTTACTTTACGGAGCAGAAACTTGGCGAACAACCGAGAACAACAGAAAAAAATTAGAAGCAGTAGAAATGGATGTATAGAAGATCGTTAGGTATATCCCACAGGGCAAGAGTTCGAAATGAGGAAATAAGACGACGAATTAATTCGGCGGAATTAATAAAATTAATTTGGTATGGTCATGTTCGAAGAATGGAAGACACAAGATTGTCCAAAAAGATTATGAAGTGGGTACCACCAAACCGTAAAAAAAAACGAGGAAGACTCAAAAAGACATGGAAAGAAGGGGGAACCAAAGCAATGAGTACAAGGGATCTTATAGATGGCCAATGGGACGATAGAATGACGTGGAAGTTAGGCATTGGACAACGTCGAAAACCGTTCTTAAACCGATATATATATATATATATATATATATATATAATATATATATATATATATATATATATATATATATATTATTTGTAGTCTCAGCAATTGGTCTGTATGAAATAAAACTCTATTTGTTATTTCTCAATATTTCGTCACGATTTTGTGACTTCGCAAGCGTGCTTCGCTTGCGAAAAAAATATTTCGACAGTTGACATTTTTTAGCTGACATCGAAAACATCATCGAAGATATACCCAGCACATCTAAAGATTTACTAAGAGCCAAGGTAACCAATATAACAACGAATTTTATTCAAAGTCTTAATACCGTAAAATTCTCTCATCTAAAAACAACATTTTATAAAACAAATAAATTTCTCAAGGATCACCCTGACTTATATATTCTACCGGCAGACAAAGGAGGATGTACCGTAGCAATGGACAAATTAGACTATATTCAAAAAGCAGATACTCTTTTACAAGACAATACAACATACACCCAAATTAACAATGATCCAACTACCTCCATACAGACTACATATAATAAATTAATAAGAACTTTAAAGAACGAAAATAAACTTACAGAACAACAAGCTAAAGAACTAATAATTTACAATTCTGACATACCCAAATTATATGGCCTACCAAAAATACATAAAGCAAATATACCATTACGTCCAATTGTAAGTACTATAAACTCCACAACTTATAACCTATCCAAATTCTTGGGAAATATACTTACACAGACATTTGAAAATGAGCCAAGTTTCAATACAAAAGATACATTTTCTTTTGTCAATGCTGTAAATGGGATTCAGCTACCAGATAACTATGTTTTGATCTCTTTAGATGTAGTGTCATTGTCTACTAACATTCCAATAAAGTTAATCATTGAAATCATACAAGAAAAATGGTCTAAAATAGAATAATTCACATCCTTATCAAGAAAAGACTTCCTGTCATTAATAACATTCCTTTTTGATAAAACTTGATCAAAATATTCAATTCACTGTCGAATATGAAAGTGAAAATAGTATACCATTTTTAGATACCAAAGTTATAAGAACTAATGATAACAGAATCATATTAGATTGGTATCAAAAAGATACTGCATTCGGCAGATTTATAAATTATTATTCTAATCATCCTAGAAATCAAAAATTCAACACCATTATATCTATGAAAAATCGTGTAACGGCAATTTGTGATCGGAGTTTCCTAGAAGTCAATTTAAAGAAACTTTTTGAAATGTTTTTAAACAATGGCTACCCAAAACATATATTATTGTATACTTATTTATAACACTCACTTTCACAATAGAGCTTTAATAAATAATCCACAACCAGTTTTTATACAAAAAAATACATTACATAAAAAATTTAACAGACCAAATTGTCCCACTTTTCAAAACATTTTCGAACATTAAATTAATTAAATACAATCCACTTCTAAATTCAAGGTTGTTCTCAAAAATAAAAGTTAAAACTCCAAATTCACTAATGAGTAATATAATTTATAGAATAAATTGCAGTCAATGTCAAAGTTGTTATATTGGACAAAGTCAACAGTGGCTTAAACAACGTGTCACTCAACACAAAAGTGACTGTAACTTACGAAAAAACTCTTGTGCCTTAGTGGACTACCACTTAAAGACAGGACATAACTTTGACTTTAATAATGTAAAAATCTTGGAACAAATTGATAATTATAAAAATCGACTTTTCCTTGAAATGGTACACATTAATAAAACTCCAGAATCTATCAATTATAAAACAGACACCAACCATTTAAGTAATATCTACTGTAATATACTAAACAATATATGATATGATAGATCTTAATATCAGTATAATTAAATAACTCGTTTTCAGACTCGCGTTTTTAAAAACAATTTATTTAAAATTAACTAAATACAATGGTTAAATAACGAATCAAAACAAGTATACAATAACAATAATAAATCAGGAATGAATGTTCACAGCCGTGGCTGCACTATATATAACGCACTAATGACTTGGACTATGATGTGTAGATATCTCTTTTATGTCTATATAATTCCTCCCTCCTTAAGCTCGGAAAACAAGGGAGTTGGATTTTCTGAGCCATGTGCCTCTCTTGGTCGACTTCTTGTGATGGAGTTGAGTTTGGATTTGAATACTTTGAAATAAGCTAAAACAGAGATTATTAGTGTAATAAGGATGATGAGAGATGTGTTGGTCCAATTGTGATACGTCGGGGCTTCTTTTAATTCTGGTAGTTCAATATTCTCTGCTACGGTCTGGATATGCTTGATTTTTGCATCGTCTAATGTTTTTAGTTTTATTGTTGGAACTTGGGTTAAGTTACTTTGAAACTCGAATTTGGGTAAATCGAATACATACTCTTCGTGCATTGTTTCTTCTTGTTCGTAAATTTTGTTGTCGATGGTTATTTTACATTTGTCGATGGTTATGATGGAAGGTTTGTCTATTTCGTATATACCGTTCTTTTCACAATCTGCTTCTATTCTTATGGGATTGATGGGTACGATTACTAGCTGGTTTGAATTAATTGTGGTTATTTCAGTCTTCTTCAAATGGATACTCGTGCTTATACATTTATTCTTGCCAGTTCGGATGAGTTTGCTTAAGCAAGGTTGTGTATTTTCTTGTAGGTACTTCTTTGGACAGTAATAGTAGTTTTCGATTTCGGGACATTGTTCAGATGTTGTCCAATTTTCTTCGTTACTGAGAAGCAGGAATGGTTGATCGGGTATAATTGTTAGGTTGTTTAAAGGAATAGGATATATTCGGAAATATTTTAAGGGATTACTAACTATTGGGGTATGAATCTTGAAAATTACCAAGTTCCCATGAATATTCACCTGAGTTGAGAAGAGACTGTAATAATTCATAAAATTTTGAAGTTTTGGTACATTTCGTACCGTATATATTTTGTTTAATTTTAGTATTATTGATTCTAATTGCAAAGGATTAATAATTGAGCTATGAAGAATATTTAGTTTTGCTAGTGATATAGCGGTTTCAATGTTATTGACCAAAATTTGTAGGTCGTGTAGTTGATTTATTAGGTTATCTATTATTATATTTATTGAGAAAGCTTTTTCTACATTTATTAATTCTTTAATTTCTTCTGAAATTATTGTCATTTGTTTGCTTATTATTATTTGATTTTCTTTAATTGTTTCAAATCCTTTTGAGTACGTTTTCGACATTTCTATTAACAAGGTGTGATGCTGAAATAAACTTGAATTTATCTTATTTTGATTGTCATTGAGAGTGGATAAGTAGTTGTTGTAATAATTTTCGTCATCAGTGTCTAAGGTGCCAAAAAGCCATTTGGATACCTTTCCTATTGCGTTAATTAATGCTCGTTTGGTTCTGGGGTTTTGTGGGTATGTTTCTAATTGATTATTTATAGCTTTACTTAGTTTTATGGCATGATCTATTTTGTTTATAATTAATATTGAAAAGTGATTGTTTACTTTAATAGAATTTCTTAAGTTTATTACTTCATTATATATTTGATTACTTATTTCTAATGGTTGGGATAAATTAATATGATAAAGAAATGTATGTTTTGATAGTATCCTTTTTGCTTGTCCAATTTGAACAGGTAGGATGGGATTATTAATTTCTTTTATTTCTAACGTTTGATATCCTTGTAGATAGAGGAGTATCGTCATCGCTAGTATTTTCATGTTGATTGTAGTTATCTGTAACAATACGTTGAGGTTTTTATACTTCGCAAGTGATATACTTTATTGTTGGATAATATTTTATTATCTCCAACTAATTTGGGATTTACTAATTTTTGATAAGGTTGATTACATTTTGCTAATCTTTGTTCTGAACCTTTTAACTGATATATGGGACGATTCGTGTCTAATTTTATTTCTGATTGTTTAGATTTATTTGCACGTTCTAAGTTTTGTGTTTGGTTTTTATTTAGTTTATTAAGAATAATATTGTTAAGTAATTTTAGGTTTTTTGAGTGATCATGAATATATTGTGTTATTCTTTCATTCTCATCTCGTTCGAAGGGGTTTTTATAATCTAGTTTGCCTCGCATTATTTGAAAGGGAGTATAGCCTGTAGCACTATGAATACTATTGTTATAAGCTAATATTGCGTAACTCATTAACTGAGAAATAATGATATTTTCTTTTTCTTCTTTAAGTATTCTCAAACTTTCTATGATTGAAGAATGAAATCTTTCTATCGGACTGTTGCTATTTGGGTTGTAGGCGGTTACGTAATGGACATCTATATGATGTAAGAGACAGAGATCTTGAAATATTTTATTCCTAAATTCTGTGCCATTGTCACATGTGATTTTGTTGGGTATTCCGTAGTGACTTATAAAGAATGTTAATTTGTTAACAATTTCCATAGCGTTTATTGAATTTATGGGATAGGCTTGACCGAATTTAGAAAAGCTATCTATAATGGTAAGGAAATTTTGGTTACTAAACTTAAATGTATCGATATATATGTGTTCCATAGGGGAATTGCCAATTGGTGTTGGTTTGAGAATAAGTGAGGTGGGATGTCTTTCGTACTTTGATTTTTGACATAGGTCACAAGTATTGACGTAATTTGTGACATCTTTGTCCATGTCAGGCCAGTAGAAATGTTTTTTGAGTGCTGCAAGATTTTCATTAATGCCTCTGTGGTTTGTTTTCGTTTCGTGGTAAAATTTTAACTTTTCTTGTTTTTCCGCTTCTTCCGTTATATCCGTTAGAATTTTATTTGAAATGACTAAGGAAAATGCATTATTTTTAAATGAGTTTGTCATAAAACGAATAAAAGGTATTTCGAGGTCTTTGTTTTTAAATAGTAGGCAATAGGTCGTATTGGGTTTTATGATTTCTTTAATTAAACATAGAAACTGTGTTTCTTCAAAATCATTTTTTGGTATTTGCCAATGATATCTATTTTTGTCGAATATTTTTTCGTATGTATATTTTGGTTTCGATATATTTGCAGAAGTTATTATTATTTGATTTTTGTATATATTTATGGCCTTTTCTGTATACGGTATATTTAATATGGGATCTTCTTGACTAGTATGCACCGTTTCTAAATCGTCAGATTTCTCTTCTGTATTTGGTATTGCTATATTTTGAAGAATTTTTATTTTCTTATCTTTTTTGGTATTTTCTTCTATGGATTCTACAATATCTTCTTCTGGTAATGATGTCTGTATATTTTTTATTACAGACGAAAAAGGTGGAATTTCTATCTTTTGACTATTAAAATCTTTTCTATAATTAAGAGGGATCTCTGAGTTTTGATTAAAAAGGATTTGGCGATTTAAATCTAAATTTAAGTGTAATTTTCGAAGGTCTCGTATTCCTAATATACCGTCAAAATAATTATGGAAATCAAATAAGACAAAGTCGAGAGGTTCGGATATGTGAAATTCTTGCAAAAGGGGGATTTTGGCTTTGAATTGGGATTCTCGGGATCCTGCACACGTAATAATCGGAGTTGTGTGTCTTGTGATTTTTTCTGAAAAGTATTTTTCGGCAATGTAGGGTCTTAGGAGAGATGGGTGACAGCCTGTGTCAATTAGTAATTTAATGGGAGTTGGAAAGTTTAATTGAATGTATGGGAGAGAATTGGGAATTGTATTATTTAGATCAATGTGTTGGTTTAATCGTCGGGATTTTCGTGACGATCCTCTTGAAAATTTTCATTTATGTTTACAGAGTCTGTTTGGGGATTTGGGAGGTGATTATATGCATCACAATATTGGTTATCTTCATTTTCGTCTTCTACTTGATAAAGTTCTTCGAATTGGAAATTTGGAGGGCCTCTCTGAATAAAGGGAAATTTTTGTTTTCCGGAAGAGATTCTAGATGTCGTTGACATTGGTTCCGGTGAGAATGTATTTTTTGGGACATTCCTGGGATCAAATACATTTTTTGGTTTCCCAAAAACTTGTTCGTTTGTAAAATATTTAGTTTGAATAGGTCTAGATTGAATTTTTATCGGTTGGCTAGGAAAATTTTGTTTTGATGTACTTGGTTGATTGAAATGACGATTAGGATTAGATTGGTTGTAATTGGAAAAGGTTTGCCTTGATGTATTAGGCTGATTGAAATGATTATTTTGTTCATGGTGATTTGAATAATTAGAATTAGATGAATAACGTGTGTTATAGCGATGATTAAAGTTTGGATTAAGATTGCGGTGTTGTTGGTTATAACTTATTTGATTATTTGATTTTGAATTTTGAAATTGAGGTTTTCCTTTAAATTTATTTGAAAAGTTTATTGAATCGACTCTTTGGTCATTATAAAATTGTCTATTTAATATGTCGGATGCTTCTATAAACGATTTCGGTTCCTTTATTTCAAGAATCGTTCTAGCTTTCTCATCTACGTTTGCAAGTATAATGTCTATGGAATTTGCTTCATTTTGTTCCATTAATATCGTTTTCCGTTCAGCACTTAAATTCGTTTCTGAATTTATTTTAATTTCCAATCTTGATTTGAGTTGCGATATTCTTGCTAAAAAGTCTATAATATTTTCGTTTTTGTATTTTGTTGTTTGTAGGAATTCTTTATTCAATGTTTGCCTGTCGATTCTGTCGCCGAAGTTATTTCTCAATGTACTTCGAATCAATGGCCAGGTATTTAAATCTGGTCTACACATTACGAAGTTTAATACGTTGTCTT